>CM050652.1:27846596-27935592 GCA_027574665.1 Rhynochetos jubatus | reverse complement strand
AAAGTGTAGTGCAGCTTATCATATGACAAAATGCTACCAAATTCTGAAAATGGATCTATCACTTACCTGGCTTCTGGGCTGGGTGGGTGATCATAGTTGTTACACACTTAATCATTTGGAGAAAAAAAATCCATTAGAATTACCCTAAATCTACATTTTAAATGAGCATCTACATATCAGATTAATTCAGTCACTTTTCCTTTCTCAGATAATACTGAAGTTTGTGGTATTTGCTTGTTTAAGTCAAATTTTAGGGACCTGAATGGGAAGTCAAAGACAAGTGGAATGCAGGTGACTTTCAATTCAATTGTATTCTGCTGTTCACATGATGAGTGTTACTGCCTGAGTAAACAATACTACACTGAGCTGCCAGGATTGCTTGAACTTTCACCCACTGCAACTGTATTTAAAAAAGAAAGTTTGTCAGGATGCTTTTAAGGCTTTGGTTGGCAAGATCTGTGAATTTGATTGTAAACTTTTAAGGTTCAGATGGAGTTGTTAGATATTGAAGAATACAAAAAAAATATGTTTGAAAGCACTGTCAATATGGGATGGGAAAACAACAGGGAAACAATAGGGGATAGAAAAACAATGACATTAAAGATCTACCTGCTGTGGTCCAAGGGATAGAACGTGCTGGTTCAGATGGAGAGAGGGTAGAGAAATATTCGTGTTAAATATTGTTGTTTAACTGGGGTAACTGGAATGTTTCAGGTCCAGGTTTTAGGATGCAAACAAAAATCAAAATGAAGTAGTGTTCATAACAAAAGTAATATTACTTTTAAGAGGCAGCTACCTTCATCAGATAAACCACTGGAATGTAGTGTAAATGAAACATAGGTCCATGGATAATTTCTAAAAGTGAAAGTTTGTACTGGTAAAAAGGAAGTTGATAGGGAAGGCCTGTCATCTGTCTGTGACATTCCTGTCACATCTACTGTGTGTGATCTTGTCCACTTTAAACATTCCTCACTGATTTCTGAAAAATTGTAGAAATCATGTTAATGCAAAAAGACAAAAGATAAAAATTTAGTAAGACTAAAGAGTGAGGTTGCTTTCATATTAAGAATAATTATGATAATATTTTAGAAAAAATCTTTGATGATAAGGCTTTATCTTGCACAATAGGTCATGTTTTGTTGCAAGATTTCATACATCATAACCATCTTGGCTTTCTTCCTGAGCTGAAATAAAATGTTTAATATGATCCAAGCTAAGAACTGGTTATTTGATTTTTTTTATTTTGGCATAAAGGAAAATTGGAAAAAAGAGAAATACAGAATATTGATGTTTGAAGCTTACATATTATATCTGTCAACAAACAACATGTCTTATTAAAGAAATAACCGTGAGGTGTAATTCTGTCTAGACTTCAGGTGCAGCAGAAACCTCAAAGGTTTCGAGGCATAGCTATACCTGCAGTCTTTTCACGGGAAATGGGAGAGCAAGGTGAATGCTTCTCTTTCAGTTGGTTGGACATTTCCATTCTGGATCCAGGGTGGTCATATGACCATCAAGCAAAGTTGCATTGACACATATTTTACTTTCCAACAACTTTTACAAATTGCCACCCACCTTCACCTTCTCATATTTGCCTTAGGAACCTTACCAGTTTTTATCATTTTCTTCTTTTTTCTCTTTGTATGAAGAGCTCATAAGATTTCCTTCTCATTTCCCAGTGCTGTCCTACTGTGCAGGGGTTTCACGTAGTGTTTATTCCTCCAGCCTGTCATTCTTTGCTCTTCCTTCTTCACTTGCTCTACTACAGAGGCTGCCAGGTAGCTTTCAGTTTTCTAGGAACTTCGACCTTCCCAGCAGGTTTTGTTACACTCTACAAACAAAGGGAGAAGTTAGAACTGCAGCTCTTTTAAATGTCCAAACATCTTGTAACAAAGTGTATATTAATAATACCAGTTGGAACACAGATTTTTATTTTTTCTTTTAAACTGTGGGAAAGCATTCTTTTCTTTATAAAATTCTAGGTTCATTTCAATCTTCAGTCTGCTTCAGTATGACCTTGTCAGTAAGGGAGAATTGCCAAGAGGCACCATTGAGAGGCTGGTAGGTTCAACTTCAGAAGTAGCAGAGTTTTCAGGCATTAAGGCTATGTCTCTATTAGTAAATGAAATAATGCCCGGAAATATTTCCAGGTCTCTGCCACAGTTTTGATCTTTGTGAATTAACGTTGTTCCCAAAAATTCCCGAACATTTATTTGACCATCTCTGTTAGACAGTTTGGATGCAGCCCCTCTGTTTCAGGGGGTATGTAAGCGTGCTAGTGTAGATGTAGGATTATCTGTGCCAGTTGATTTCAACAAAGAGAAATGTGTGTAGTCATAGATGTAATCTAAATATACTTCCTATAGACCTGCATGGTCCTTATTTCTTCTGTCTTGTTTAGCCTCTTCCCTTGAATGCAGTCTTGCAGCTCAGCTTCAGAGCTGCTGGTTTCATTTACTTGTCCTTTTGTCCTTCCTAAAATGCATATAGACTTATATTTCATTGGCATGCTGTCTCCCAGCTTCTGTTCCTTCCTTCAGATGACCCTGTGAACTTACTGGTAGTGATACTGTGTGCAGTTCTCTATCTGGAACAAACTACTTCAGGGAAGCCTCCCTCTTGTTTGCCTTTAGGTACTTCAATAATAAAAATAGAATAAAAAATAAGACTAGACTTTGAGTGATGCCTTATCTGTCCCTCTACTGCAAGGCAGAAACTTGATGAACAATTGTTCTTTCTGGACTACATTTAAGATGACTACTTGTTAAGAGAATCTTTCAACTAGCTTGATGTTTTTCAACCAAAATGTTTATGTCAAAATAGAAAAATTAAAAGTTAGAACTCCTTCCTTTTTCTTTCAGAATACTTATGAATCAGCTTATGCACATCTGGAACTAATTAGAGGACGTGATAAAGCCAAATTCGGTTTTGTGTTTTGTAAATGATGTGTAAATAGCTGTAAATATTTCTCTTTCTCTTGTCAGGATGGTGGTACTGGAATTGATTTTGGACATCACTTCAGTTCAAGGTTGAAGATAAAAGATCTTTTTGAGGCTTAGAAGAAGCAGGTGAGTACTGAGAATTATTTCTTGCAACTTTCTTTTGTTCTGGTTTTCTTGCTTACCAGTCCATATTGAAATAGCTGATCTCTGCTTCCTCTGATTCCCTGAGATGTGTGATGGCTTGTTCTGTGACCAGATAGCAAAGAATATTGAGTCACTTAGGCTTCCCATGCATGCTTTTTCAGTGCCTGCCACAAAAATAAGTGGAAAACATGTTTCTCTCACCAAGGTCTGTGGAACGTTGGAATTAAGTTTCACTATATAGGTTCATTACGTGAATTGCATTAGGAGTATGATAATTGAGCTAATTAAGTTAGAAAATTCTTTTAGACTATATTGGTATAATTATTTTTTGTAATAAGTTAAATTTTAAAATGCAAGATTAAGTAGTAATGGATCCTCGAGTTTGGATATTCCCAGTTTCCTGAAACTGGGATGATCTCTGTTCTGTTGGTAAACAAATATACCATGATGTAGAAGACCATGAGTTTAAATATTTTTTGGATTGCTGTCTGTTAACAGTCTAAACCTGCCTGTGAAGAAACTCTGTTAGGGAGTATAGTACCACCCTGGGACTTGGCATGCCTGCACTGAATACCTTGCTTTGCTCCAGACCTTCACAGCTGTCTTGAGTGAATCATGTATAACTGGGTATCAATTTTCTTACCTTAGAGAGATCTGGGAAAGTACATTCTGAAGGAATTAGTGTTAAGCTTAGGAAGCCACTCGCATCAATTTCAGATTTTTCGTACTTGCCATTGCAACAAAGAATTAACCTATGTGTCAATTGTTGCAATTGTTCACATTTTGCTTTTCCTACAGGAGTAGAAAATTTCTTGAGAATATTTCCAGGTTCTTTCAAATTCAAAATGTTAGGCAGTATTTTAATGTATAAATTGCAAAATATGCTCAACTGGTGCCTGATACGAAGTCTTAGAGATGCGGATTTCAACAGGGTACAACAAACTAACGCGCCAGCATCTGAATCAGGCCCAATTGCTTCTGTGTGCACCATTGTTTCTAAAGTAAATATGCATTGTTTCCCTGTATGCTGTGTGCAGTAACTTCTCAGGTGTTACAAAATATTCAAACATACGTATATACTTCATAATATTAATATATCCAGCTTCATGAACTGATGGCTCGGAAGGGCAAGAAAAAGAAGTAGTTCTAGAGGAGTTAATGATGGTGAGAGTAATTAGTCCTGAAACTCTGTTTATAACAAGTTTTCTAAAGTTTCATCCTCTGGGAGGAAGCACAGACCTTTTCTAACCTAATTCAAAGCAGTGCAAAACAAGACCGTTCTGGTATGTGTTTCACTGTGACTCTCTTTATCCACTGGGTAATAAGAAAGGAAAATTCCTTTCTTCCCATTTAACTTTGCCTTGTCACAAGGACTTAAGGCTCTGGTCTGAAGGGTACAGTATGAATATGGTGAAACCATGGAAAGAAGGAAAGATACAATATGAGTGTTAGCAATATTGTAAATCAAAGGATATAGTTAAAAAGTTAAAAAGGTCAGATTCTTTGCTTTCTAGGTAGCAATGGAAGTATGGCTGGATTTCTGTCACATATTTATACACGTATGTCTGAACGGTGTGACTTGTCCATAGTGATACTAGATAGTGTCTTCACAGACAGTGTCAGTATTTTGGAGAAATGATTGGTTTGATAAAAACTGTTCAGTGTTTGGAATCTGGTGAGCCAACAAGACATTTTTATGTTTTGAAAGGATTTTTTTTTCCTGGAAATTTACTATATTCTGTACCAAATAATGTCAGAAATGCAGTAATACTGACTTGTGCATCCATAATACTTTGGCAGTATCATTTTATTAAATTCCAGTATGTCTGGAACTTAAGGCATATGGAAGAAAGTAACTGTTATTCTGTTTCCTCCATTATTTTGTTCCATAACTTTAAGTTAAATACAATCTATAAAAATGCTTTCTGTAAAGAAAGCCAAAATCTTTTTGGCCTTTTTAACACTGGACTCTATTTCTTGCAGTATGTGAAAGTGGGGGGAAAATGTTTTTGTAGTCCATGAGCAAATAGTAGTAAATTCTGAATGCTAGTTCTTTAGTATGTCATTTAGAGTTGATACTTTTTTTTTTTTATGGCAGGACACAGTGTCTTTGCACTGATGGAAAACTAGGATTCAGTCATAAAAGTAGTGATAGAAATACATAAAAAAATTGCATTCATGAGTACATTTTTAATTAACAGAGAAAAGTACTGTTTGCTTTCTATACTGTCTTTCAATAGACCTTTTAACTGTTCAGGAGTTAGTTTTAGAAAACTGAGTTAGAGTTGGAATAAATGAAACCAAGAAAAAAATCCATATTGAGAAAATATGAAAGCAGAGAAAAATATGTTCTATTTTTGGAAAGATAGCTTAAATGGATACTTTTGGGGACTATTAGTCATACATTTACATCTGGATTTTCTGAGTTAATTAGGCTTTGGAAAAAAGCTAAGGAAGTTTACTAAACATGAATATTTTCTGTGTTAAGTGAACTGAATTGTAGTTGTTGTATTAATTACTGTTAAATTGATCTAGCTTTTCTGTTTTGTTTTGGCAATTTGTGGAAGTAGAGACATTGTGCTCATTCCTGTTTATTCCTGGTACTACAGGACATGAAACAACATGACTTGTACACCTATTGTATATGTATGAATTTTGTATACCTACCAAATATTCATTCTCTCTCTATGTGTTTATTTTGCATCGGGCAAACATAATAATACTGTCAGATTAGTACCAAAGCACATCTCATAGTTATCTTGCAGCAGCACTGGAACTCCTGAGAGTTATATGAGGACTCATTGCTGGTGATCATGTTGGTGATGGACACATAAAACAGTTGATGTACATGTCATTCCATCAGCTGGATAATGAATGGGCCTTAACTTTGTCCACGAAAAAGGCTGACCCTTCCATATGTCTGGTTGGAAGGCAAATAAGTTTTGGTACTGCCATAGGTGAAGGGGGGGGGGGAGGACATACATGCTAATGCTAAAAGGAAAAGATAGTATCTGCTTTCCAAGAAACAATTGGATGGGGATGGATGGGTTTTGTCTTCAGTCCGGTTTCCATCAGGAAGAGTCTGAAACATAAACAGTACTTTATATTTTAATGGAATTGTATTAAAACAGAGGTGCTGTTTATTAGAGAATTCTAAATAATGTTTCCAGGGTGGTTGTGAATAGCTGTAAATTACTGATTTGGGGAGATCTGAAGGCAACTTTTGTAAAAAAAGTAGTTTACATTGATAGAATCAAATTTGTGGCCTAGAACTATGAGGTAGTCAGTTTTTGCCATGATTATACAAAATATCAAACTGTGGATTTAAACTGACCAGCTTTTCAGTTCAGCTGAACATTAAGTACATTCTTAATGGTCTGATTTGCTGGGAAGAGCACTATTACAATAATCTGCTTTTTACAGCCCATATCAAATGTGAACTTGCATCACTTATTACAAAGTTTGTGCTTTGGGAGATATTTTCACGGCATCCAGGAGTGATGCCCTGAGTTTCTTGGAATTAGTCCTTAATGATACTGTCTTCAGAAATGAGTTATTGCTCAAATATACTGATTGTTTTGTGGTTTCTGGCATAGAAATTTTTAAGGAAAAGCTTAAAGCTTCGTTGAAATCTCAGTTTTTTTCAAGTAAGTGTACAAAATGAGGAGAGATGATGTGCATCTTAATTTTATGATTCTTTTTTGTATGTGACAGAAATGAGAGAGTTGAGAACTCTTAATTTTTAAGTGAACCAAATACAGGTTTCTAAATGTGGCCTGCTCGAGGACAGACGACCATTACCGTAGTTGTCATGTAAAATAAAGTTGGGAGTCTGAAGCTCCTTTTTAGCTGTCAGCTTTATTAAGGAGCTACTGGTGTGTTGAACTAGGCACACACATTATATAGGCAGTGTATGTTAGTGCCTAGGGAGAATTTTCTCTCTCTTCACTGCTGCTTTATTAGGTCTCGCTCGCTCATTCACTGCTGCCCTGTCTTACTCCGGCTTTCTGGCTGCAGCTCACAGCACAGTAGGTCTAATGTAGATTGACGCCTTTGCCAGAGGACTGATTGAAACTTGTGTCTCATAGTTGCTAATGCTCAGTCAACCATTTTATTGAAGATAAAGTAAATAAAATAGATTGCCATATGAGAATTCTCTGAAATCAAATGGAATAATTTGACAGGTTTAAGCCCATGAAAAAGCCAAAGTATTGAAACAGATGGGAATACTTATTATGCACAATATACCAGGAAAAGGTGTCTGCTGGTTTGATGTTAAACTGTTAATAGCTTTTACCAAAACGATAATTGTTGAAAATATTATCATTTCCAATGGAATTTCCATTGGTGTTTAAATTGTTACTTCTCTCAAATAGAGGGATTTTCTTTTAATTTAAGAGTAATGGATATATGGATTTTATTTTCTTATTGCTTCTGATTTTCTAGGAGACTGGTGATGGATAACCAGTCTCTTAAATTTTAACTTAAAAAAATAGTGTGGTACTATTTCTAGACTACATTGCAAGGTCTTTGAGATTAACTGAGGATGGGTTTATTGTTTGAGAAAATAATTACGTGAAATAATACAAAATAGATTGTTACTTTTATAGGTTTTTAATAATCGCTAAGTGACATAATTTTGAATATTACAAGTATGCGTGATACTGTACACAAAAAATATGAACTGCTAAAGCTGTTGTGACAAACTGTTTAGAATAATGGTCAGTAAACCCCAAATGTTCTTCTCAACACTCTTACTGTATAAAGAATGTCTGTAGATGAGCAGTGTAGTATATCTGTGTTATTTTTTGAAATAATATAATACATAATAATAGGCGAGTTAAGATGCACCGTGGTCTGCACCACAGGTTGCCGGGGAATCTCTGCTCTGGCAGCTGGAGCACCTCTTGGCCTCCTTCTCCCCTGACCTGGGTGTCTGCAGAGTTGTGCTTCTCACATATTTCCACTCCTCTCTTCAGCTACAGTTGCACAGAGGTTTTTTTTTTTCACCTCCTTAAACATGGTATCCCAGAGGTTCTACCACTGATGGGCTTGGCCTTGTCCAGCAGCAGGTCTGTCTTGGAGTCGGCTGGCATTGGCTCTGTCAGGCTCTTTTTTCAGGTGAGGCTTCTGGCAGCTTCTCACAGAAACACCCCTGTAGTCTCCACCCCTACTACCAAGAGCTTGTCAAGCAAGCCCAATACACTCTTTTTCTTTTGTCTGAGTAACAGTGAGTGCTGGTCTTTTGAGACACACTAGCAGGTTCCTTCTTACTAGTTGGACCATTTCTTCAAGAAAGCAAGACTCTTCTTTTTTAGTGTGGTACAATAAATTATGTCAAACTCATTTAGAGTTAATAAAGGAAATAAATATAAAATAAGTTTAAAATATGGAAACAAAGTTTACAGATGCAGCCTCAGTTTTCCACCTTGAAAACACATTTAGTTAAGTAACATATCTGTTTGACTCTTTTTCTTTACCTATAAACAAAACTTGATTTTTTTTGGTGTCAAATATCAATTATATTTGATTTTTTTCAAGTTAAGGAATTTATTGTAACAGATTATGCCATTGGTACTTAATGATGAGATGCTTGTGAGTTTTCACAAAGATTGGGTTTGAAATACATTAGGAATGAGCTATTTGAAAATGACTTGCTGAAGTGAGTTGACAGACTGGAAAAACATAGTATGGATGGATTTCCAGATCAACTGTTAGCCAGAATACACAGCTAGTTGTGCTGATGTGTGCAGTGGTAGGGACAGTGATGCTCAAAATCATATTTCCAATATGATTGTGAACAATTCTAAGAGATGTGAATGATATTCTCAGTTTTTCCCATTCTGGTCATATTTTTAAAAGGGAAAATGATTGTATTTATAATACAGAGCACTGGCACCAGCTGTGCTCTGGAGGGGCCTTTTTTCTGTTGTTGCCATGCTGATGACTGTGTGTGTGTCTGGCCAAACTCTTAATGCTCTCACAGCGGTTCCAGACTTAAAATTTCAACACTTCAAAGCAAAATTTAGTGACTGTTATGCCAGCTACATAGGGCTTCCCATCCTCCTGAAGGAAGTCTTTTCTCATTCATTCCATGGTGCTCTTTCTGCTCGTGCACTAGCATAAAAGGGTCATCAACAAGTTTGTCTTTCTGTGGGAGAGACAGGAGGAGGATGAAACTGCCACAGATACTTGTTTTAACCTTTTTTTTTTTCTTTTTCTGCTTTCTGTGAAATGAAGTTCTTAAAGTGGTGTCTTTTGGAGGAGAGAACACAGAATATGTGTTTAATTAGATTTTAATTATATACATAGAATTGCCTTGTTGATTCCTACCCCCCCTGCCCCACCTTCCCCCCTGTAGGAGATCCAAGACACGAAACCACTGCTCGTTTGTGTTGTGAAGTCTTTTCTATCTCTCATAGGTTTTTCTAGTTAAAATGGAAACCCATTAAGCATTACACAGTTTTTGGAAGAAATTGCTGAGATCTCTGAGTGCTCCAACATAGAACCTTTTAGACAGAATAAAAGCTAATTTTATCAAGTGAAATAGAAACCTCAACAGTAGTTTACTTTGGATTTCTATAAAACTTAAGGAAACCAAATGTGGTTTCCCGTATTTCTCAGAACAACTTATTTGTGGTGGTTTTTTTTCAGCACAGTCTCTTATTTGGTCATATCTGAAGTAATTTTGAAAGGCTGATTTTCATGTTATTTTTCCTGTGTTTTCCAGAACTACAGTAAAAGGAGTTGTCTATACTTTTGGGATGCTTTCGAAGTTACCATATCCAGAAATCAATCCATGATAAATGTGATGAACTAGCTATTTAAAATCATTATTTAAAAAAAAAAAAAAGTAGGAATAAAGAAAGCCATTCAGTACAAGTAACTGCATATGGAAGAAATAACAGCAGATCTAATTCCTGAAAATAAACGGAATCTTGAAAATGGAATAGATGTTTATTTGATTGCTTTGAGAGTTAACCTCCCTAAAAAGCTGATTTTAAATGAGTTTTTTGTTTGTAAGTGGTGCTTGTTAACTGTCTTGGGGAGTGATTTTTTCTCTCTTTTGGAAAATGCATTATGGGATCTAACAAAGAAAGAGGTAATGATTTTTTTTTAGATGTGGACTCTCATCTAGGAACTGGACAAAGATCACTGTCCCTTAGGAACTAGGCCTCAGAATTCTTAATGTAGACTGTAAAATGGCTCTTTAGTGGTAATTGTTGTCAGTCACAGCCTACAGGAGATGGGTTTTTACTGATGATTTGATGGGGAAAACAGTGCTTAACTTCAGATTTTTTTTTACAGAATTCAAATACAGTTTAATGTTTGAAGGAACTTTTACTGTCTTTTTAATGAGCTTGGGTCTTCTAGAGAAGCAAAACAGGTGGTTTGGTCATTGTGGTGGTTCTGGTCCTACATCCAAACATAGACATATGGGTTCGAGTACCTATATGAAGATTCAGTAAATTCTGACAAATCCAGTGAAGGTTTTGCAAAATAAAATACCAGGCATGTAATCTTAGGCTGCAAAGTTATATATAGTTTAAAGAAAATATAGTGACTTCTCAAGAATAAGGTGTAGGACATGGTACATTAGCATTCAAAAATAGAAATTTAATTCTAAAGTCTATGTAATTTGGTTAAGTATAGCTTTGTAGGTAACTACACTAAAGGGAAATGGACTGTAATTTTTATTCAGTGTTGTTATACTCGAAGGAGAGTCTGAATTAAATTTTGGTTTAGATCTGTTGAAATACATATAGATATTCCTGTGCTTTTGTCATTGAAATTCAGCCTAATATTTTTCTGTGTTATTTTGGGGAAGTTTACTAAACCCTTCAAAGGAAAGCAGGTGGATAGTGTGATATGACAAAGACATGTGACCTCATCGTAAATATTTTGCAACTAGTTTGAAACTATTATTTATTATCTGAACAGTACGTACTACAATCAAGTTGGTGAATATTTAGCTTTCTTCCTTTCAAGACGGAATCTTTCTTACATGGCCACTTGTTACTAGTTTTCACTTTTTCTGTTTGCTGTAAGATGTATGTTCATGACTTAAGAAGAATCCAGTTTTCTCTTTCCATCACTTATTAAAAAATTACAGCAATAACACATACAAAATTTCTACTCAACCCAGGTAAAGGCTTTAACTTTATTTGTTAGGTAGGTGTACTTTTTCTCAAATTTGATCATTCCTACTTACTTAAAAAAATAAGTTCAAGATTTCTTAATCTGTGCATAATCATCCAATCAGAACTTCTAAAATTTTGCCTCAAACCAGTTTCTCTCTCTCTACTGGTTAAGTGGACTAAATGAATGATAGTATTATTATTTATTCTATGAATAAGGCTGATATGTTGAACTGAACTACTGAAATGCATGTAAAATTATTTACATGTTTCTCATACAACAGAATCATTTTGCATTTCCCTTATTAAGCATTAGTGTCCCAAGAAATGTGGAAGGTGGGTGTGCCCATTTGTAAATCTTTTTCCTTCACTGCTGAAGTATTAGGCTCATTATTATCAATAATCCTTTTAATAACTGAAGCACATTATTATTTAATGATAAGGTGCCACAGTTCTAGGTATCTTTGCCCTCTCTCGGATATTCATTATTGCCCCTACACCAGAACTTGTGTTAGCTTTTTTCTTCTTCCTCTTCTTCAACCTCTCACTTTTCAAAATGAAAATGAATGTGGACTGGATGCCCAAGTGATGCAGTGGAATATCCGTAACAGTTTAAACCACACTACTTGGCTGTACAAAAAAGTTACTTGAGAGTGCTCGTATGGTTGTTTTGCCAGTCCCTGAGTGGCAGCAGGCAGCTCTGGCATTGGGAGGGTAACAAACAGCAGGGGAAGGAGGGAGAGGGCAGGAGCATCCTTAACTGCTGCAGCTGTTTGCTAAGTGAGCATATGTTGAAGCCCTGGAGCCTCCACAGTACATCTTTTCACAGGTCAGTGCTTAAATCACACTCATAATACTCTGCTAAAATAAGTTTGATCTGAGCACCTGTTTACTTGCTTTTCAAAGGGAAGTTGTTCTATTGTTGAAGTCCCACAGCTTTTTTTCTTTCCATAATAAAAGATAATGGAATTGCTCCAGTTACTTTACTGTAACTAACAGTTTTTCCCTAACATTTTGCATGTTGAACTTTTAGAAGAATCAGTATTTGGTCTTTCTCTGTCTCTTAAAGATTTGCTGAATGCTGTACTTTTGGACTATATGAGAAATGGAAATCTGAAGAAATATTAATGTTACTGCAATCTTATCATTTATATTCGTTTAATTTTGCAATTCAGAAATATTTTTAGTTCAAGATATTTTAAATTTATTTGATGTATTAGGCCTGAAAAAACTATATATTGGATTGATTGAATGTATTTGATATGGCAGTGTTTTGAAATTATTACATTATGTAGTTGAACACCCTGTCCAATACTTAAAAGATCCCAGCAGATACAGCATGTGTTTTAATTACCTCTTTTTCATTTTGTGAACTTGACCTCTGTTCTCAGCCTCGAGACAAAGAAACACAAAGTAGTGTGAGCAACTGGCCATTAATATTGGGAAGGTATCTCCCACATCTCTCTCACATCCCATAGTAACAGCCAGTCCTCACTCAGAATGGATGTGAGAGTTCCCAAGAATAATTCTGCCCTTTGGCTGCCAAATTCATCTGCTGTCTTACTTCTTGAGGTGCCTTGTAAAAATCCTCTCTCATTCTTTCAGCTTCTACCCCAGAAACCTCTCTTTTCTGGATTTGCTGTAGCGGTGTCGAAGCATCTGGGGCAACATAGGGATGCTGGCCTCAGTAGACTAAGGGTGGTTTTGGAGAGTGGCCAGTTTGCTCTTGTACAAGACACAACTGTGCTGTACCTACAGGCTGTTACTGGTTGTGGTGTTATTTCGGATTTTGATTATGTGGTTGTGCAATTGTAGGTTTATGAAAGTTGGCTGAATCTGTCCCAGTTTGTTTCTGAGAAAGACATTGGATGTTTTCTTCACAAGCTAATAAAGATTTCTTCGTTTTCTGGGAAAATAACTAGAGGAAAATCTTGAGACATTCTTTAATATTTGGTACCTGAGTCTATTTGGGCAGTGAAAGCTAGTTTGCTTGAGGATGGAGGGATTTATTCTTTCTGACAATGAAGGCCTTGATTCATGACAACCCATAAGGTTATGCCAAAGTCATACGGGAATAGATACTGTTTTTTCTAGGAACCCATGTTTGACAGAGGTGTTGGAGAGAAACTTCTAGCTATTGACGCAAGTCATTTTCACAGGACTGGCAGCCTGTGGTAAAAACCATCTTTGCTGCATTTTTTGATTACCTTTGCAGCTGCCAGATTTACAGGCAAAATAAAAAGCCTTTCATGAGATTTCAGTTGTAGGTGTCTTCCTTATTAAATATTTTGGGTTTGCTTCTAGTGTCAAACACTCAATACTATATGTTAATAGATAAAATGTCCAAATCAGTGTGTGAGGTGATGAACGCTGGCAGTGTCTACAAAGTTTTGAAATGGACTGTACTGATGTTTAATAAAAATACATGATTCCTACAACTCTACAGGAAGTTATCAAGGATATTTATTTTAATTGCTTGGTGTTTTGGTATATTTTAGATTTGCTTTATGTGCTGTACATTTCCCTTATTCTGTTAACATTGCTAGTTATTTGCACTATACTAGTGAGTGGCTACTTCTCCGAAAGATTAACAATTAAGATTCTAATAGTACTTTAGAATAATTTGTCTGGGTATTCAAACTGTGTAATAATGGGAAAAATGTTATTTAATTATTTGGTTTTGCCATGTAGTATTGTATTCACTGTTAATGATAACTTTTCTATTGCCAATATAAGAAAAGAATTCAAAACAACAATAACAAAAAAAAAAAGGCTTGATCTCATTTGACCTTTCTGACGTTCAGTCAGTTAAAAGGTTTGTAAGACTTTTAATTACCAAATGGTGTGATCATTATTCATCTCATCATTTGATATATAACGTCAAGTGAATTGCCTCCCTGGAGTGCACTGTGTTTCACAGATCAATAGATTTAGTAAGAGCTTGAAGGAGAGCTTTATACACTCATAGAAAAGAAGAAAAAGTATATCCTACTTGTAAAATGGCTTATGTAGTTATTCTGTGAGCTTTACAGAGTTATTGTTTTATTTATATCTCAGGAATACAAAAGCCTGTAATGTAAAGGCATTTATTAAAATATTTTAAAGCTCTTTATTGAAATGAAGAAATGTTGCTGCTTACTCTGTGGAAGAAAGTAGCTTTAAAAGTCTGTTCTGAACATCTTCATTCAAATCTATTAAAATAGTTACCACAGCAGATTTTTTGCTTTGACACAGTACAACAAACATAGTATGACAAAAGGGTGTCTAAATACATTACACATGATTGTTTGAACAGTTCACATTTTGGTTTTTCTGAATTTTTAAATAGGTCTGGTTAGTTTTAACTGACTTTTGGGTTTTGCTTTTTTGTTGCGTGTAGTTTTTTAATTTGTTGTGTCAAGGATATTTATGCACACTTGGGGAGAAAAAGATACGATTTTTTAAAATTAATTGCATAATGGATAATTACATATAGTATACTTCAGGATTACTTAGGCTTTTCCAGATGTGCTTTATTACTGTTACACAATATCGATGAGCCGTCCTATAACACCAGTAATTTGAGCATGCTTCCCTTATCTCTTACCATTGATGGAAGGGCTTTCCAGATGACCAAAAACGACTTCTAGGAAAGTTCAGGCATTAGTATTTGTTGCTCTTTTTTCCTCTAAGTTTTAGCTGCTTGATTTGCTCTCTTGACTTACCAGCCTTCTGCTTAAAAAGTATGAAAATAAAAACGTGCTTCTTCCTTAACTCTTATATTAATGAGGGTAAGCTTTTTAGCTTAATTTTATGCCTTGTTGTTGGTCCTTGCATCAGTCAGGCACTGGGGAAGCTGTAGTTCAGCTACGCAAATCCTTCTGGCTGTGGGACAGAAGCAACATTTACTTGAAAATTCTACTTCCTTATTCATCTGTCACTTATAACCCATCATCTACTCAAAGATTAAGTTGAATTGTGAACAATATCTAAGCTTCCTTAATCCCTTGCTCTTGTCCTTTTTCTTGAGCTGCTGTACTGTGATGGAAGGGCCATAATTCTGAAGCTTCTTATTCCTCAGGCCTACCTAAAGTAACTCCCATCGGGAGCCGATTGATGTTTTAGCAAGCAAATTCTTACCTGTTTTTGAGAACAACCTGGAAAAATTATCAGGAGGCTTTCACGCTCTTAGATGTTCACTGTGTGGAATTCTTGTAAATGTAAAAAGTAATTTGTCTGGGCTCTTTGCACCATCGTTGTTCAAGGTCAGATGAAGTTGTGTGACGTACAGGAAGTGTTTGAAATTTCGTTCCTTTCTTTGTACTCACTACATTTTTTTACCACATTAGCAAATCAGTTATTACCAATTTCATTAACAACTGAGACAGTTAGGAAATATACCACATTCTTCTTTTTACTGTTTTAGTGAATGATCCCTACTGACACTCTTTCTTCACCACTTCCTTGACTTTTTTTTCAGGAAAAATACTTATTTAGTAGACTCCTCTGCTAATGATGCAAATACTGCTTATTCAGAACTTCTCAGTTAGGGGCTAGAATTTAAAAAGAAATGCAGGAAGTCTGCACGTTTTTCTACTGAAGTTGAACATCTGAAGACCTTTTTGTCAATGGGAACACTTAAGCATGATTGGAATAATTAACGTTGGAGTTCTGTAGAAGCATGATACATTCATCTGTCGCTTGGCTTGACAAAGTTTGAGCCAGCAGGACTCAATTTAAAAATATGTACATTTAATTTTAAGACTGTAAATAGATCTTTGGCTGAATTGTGACATGTACTTAGTGTCTTTTAGGACTGCATTTATTAATAGTCATATCTTCCAAGACATTTTTAAAGTTAGAGAAGTATTCATTTGTTGACATTCGCATTTACTCACCTATACATTTACTACTTAGCAGTAAATAGTTTAATGAAATATGTATTTGAAGTGTGAAGTCCGTTTTGGTTGAAAAGTAATGGAACTATTTAATTTTGGTGTCATCTCTGTCCTCATTTGGTAGGTGCTGTAGATATTAGGGTAAAGGGTTGATCAGTGACAAAGCACAGCAACGTTCTTAAATACTGTGTTCTGGGCCCCACAATTTAAGATAGATGTGAAGGTCCTTGAGTGCATCCAGAGGAGGGCAACAAAGCTGGTGAAGGGTCTGGAAGGAATGTGCTCTGAGGAGCAGCTAAGGACTTTGGGCTTGTCTAAACTGGAGAAAAGGAGGTGGAGGCTGAGGGGTGACCCTTACTGCTCTCCACAGCTTCCTGAGGAGCAAAAGTGGAGAGGGAGGTGCTGATCTCTTCTCCCTGGTGTCCAGGTGACAGGACATGTGGGAATGGTCCAAAGCTGCACCAGGAGAGGTTTAGACTAGACACTAGGAAGCATTACTTTACCAAAGGGGGTGGTCAAACACTCGAACAGGCTTCCTAGAGAGGTGGTCGATGCCCCAAGCCCATCAGTGGTTGGTGTATTTGGACATTATATGTTAAAGAATATTAATTTTCTTTAATGTTTGGTCAGCCCTGAAGAGGTCAGGCACCTGGACTTAGATGATCCTTGTAGGTCTCTTCCATCTGAAAATAGTCTGGTTTTGTGTAGTCTAGAGTACACAAGAAAACTGTGGTGGCCGTCACAATGTTCTCATAGTACTTTTATGAAGAGATTTTTTGTGTTTGAGTAGGGGAAGTGAGCTGCATCCTTTTAGACAGTATTCCTGAAAGCTTTTGCCGTAAGATACAAAAGCTTACAAGGTTTCTAAAGCATCACTGTCTTTGTCCAGACATCCCTTAGTGACAGGGAAGAAAAGGCAGGAGCAAAAGGCACTTATCCTCTGGGTCTGTCCTGTCCCCTTCTGGATACTGGAACTCTAAATGTCTCCTACACTTTTCCCAGGGGTAAGAATGGTGTGATACTCCCTTGGTCCTGTTAGGAACTAAAAGAATCAATAAGGAATGCAATTAAAAGGTCAGCTTTTGGTGGACGTAATATCCAGAAACCTCTGCCAAATATGATTGCAAGTTTATTCTGTATGATGCCATTCTGAGCTGAGAAGCAGAGTTCAGGAAACTACACGTATTTGTTAAGGCAAATTGCAATACCACCATCTTTAATCTGGAGTATTACACACTGGTACCTATTTTTTGTAGCTGTTTGAAGCACCAAGTAATGAAGTTTATGGTATGTGATTTGTATAACTGGAGTCAAGGACAATGAACTCCTTCCAATAAAAAACATTTAGAACCCCACTTCTTAACATTTCAAGGAGAAAAGAATCTTGAGAAACCTAAAGTTCTTGAATAAGTTCCTTCAGAAATAAAGTTCAGGAAAGATATAGTAAAATAATTGTATTTTGTATCTGGAAAACACAAAAATTCCCATAAAAAGGGAGTTAATGGAGCCAACATTATACAGAAGGGTAATTGCACACTTTCAAAAGTTAGAAGTCTTGTTTCCCCTTCAGAACATTCATGTGTGTTCACTGACCGCCATAGATAATATCTACCACACTAAGAGATATAGATGAAGCTTGCACAGTAAGTAAACTTTGCAATTAAGTCTGCTCTGTTTTTGCTTTCGTGAAAGAAAGGATAACAGACTCTGGAACCATTGTTTTTTTCCAGATTGTATCCATATTGAGTAGCTTGTTCCTGCTTTGTTTTCCTCTTTGGTTAAAAGCTGCTTTTGGAAATTCCATGGCTATATATCTCTGACTTTCCCCCCAGTTGTCACACCTGGAAACTGATAAGTACACAACGTTGTACAGGCTCGGTGAAGGTGTTAAGATTGGAGTATGTCCCTCCTTTTTCTGCAAAGAATTGTGTGCTGGTGTCTAAGAGGAAATTTACTAAGGCAGTATTTATAAGAAAATTAATTTATTGTTAATAATCTGTTAAACTTCAAAGCATTTGCTTATTATATTCTGTAAGTATCTCAAATTAGCTGGAAGTGCCGTGTATGGTAACCACTGCTATGATGGGACTAAAGTATAAGTAAGAGCTGAATTCTCCTCATACTGTTTGCAGAAACCAATCCAACAAACAACCCCTTCCTCCCCATGCTTCCCCACCCTCTAAAATAAACCCAGAAAACTCACAACAACAAAAAGAATCCCCCAAACCAAAAGCCCTGCTCTGGATATTACAATAATGAACCTATGACCATATGGCCTGTGCAGTGTTGTCTGTCCTAAATTGTTTTGCATTTGGGAGAACAGTCATAGTATGTGTACGGCTGCTAGAGGTAGCTTTAATCTCGCTGTTTTGGAAAGCACTAAGCGCGTAGTAGCTGTAGTACCATCCTCACCAGGGCTTTGTAAATCCATCTGTGACAGTGAGTGTGCTTACCTGCTGAAACGCATGTTACTGTGTTTTATGGGTGATACAACTGGATTAACTCAGGGTTTGATATACTGGTATGTCCTGAAGTATATCCTGTTTCTGAGGAAAGCCTTAAGCAATATCTCTGAAATTTGGCATCCTTCAGTCATTTCATACCAGAGATATTATTGGAGACCTAGTTTGTGATCTCCTTTCATATTTATTGCGATTACCTGGATAACCCAAGAGCACTTCTTAAGAAAAATGATGCCTGTCTTGTATTATCAGTGACAGTCTGTACAGGTAATACTATACTGTGTATCTTAACCCATAAAAGGGGACTGTGGTGCTATGAGTCAGCTTTGAACGACTTTTTTGTGTACAGAACCCCCCTAAAGATCAAGAGCTTTTATTATTACACTGCTTCTCCAAGGGTGAGAGAAAACATAAGGGATTGTCGTATTATGAAAACGTTCTTGCCATGGCTGTTCATTTTGGATTCTCGTCTATGGGTTGTGGAACCCATCCACTGGGAAACACAGGTTTACTGAAGTAATTTGCAGAATTATATTTTCTTGTTCCTTGAACAATTAGATAAAAATCTACGTGATGATAGTTTTCTTTTTGTTTGGGTTTTTTCTCTCTTTCCCCCCCTATAGTTTTTTTCTTCAGACAAATGAAACAAAGCAGAAAAATTCTGATAATTAAAATAAACTGTGCATGGTGGAAAAGTAATGGAAATACTGAGATTATAGCTTGTCTGATCCATTTAAAGAAGAGTTGCCACCTGGAATTTTCAGTTACTTGAATTTGGTACTCTAATCTTCTGTGGTTCATGACCTGGGTCTCTGCACTGATTCTCAGTTCCCATCCCATCAATTTGAAAGTGTCCATGTGTCAGTTTGCAGAATATTTTTCTTTTAAAATATAGTGCTTAATCACTGCTTGTAATTAGTATTTTAGTGCCTGATTTATTAAATTACTATGGTGAGGTACAGTGCCCCTCTTAGGTCAGAGTTATGTGTGTCAATCTGCTGTAACCATTTAGTGTAAAAAGTTCATTTTTCTGTCCTGGAGCAGGTATTTCTGTCCCACCATGTTACTAATTATTAATGGGAAACACATAAAATGGAGAAGATAGTGTAAATAGTCAGATCTTGGAGACATCTTCTTGTAAGTGAAGCAGTTTTTTTAATAGGAGTTGTGTATGTGAATATATTTTTAAAAAGTAACTGAAATAATAATTCCAAATACTAAAAATTACCTTTTTATTGGATTTTAGTATATGATAGTCATATTAGGGCCTGGTTTTTCTGTTCATCTTTCAATTAGCTGGTTTCACTACAAAGGCAAAGTTCTTCCCTGCTTTGCTTCTGACTGTCCATAACACTCAGTGTTGGAGGCATTCCAATGGCACGCCGATGTGTCATTCAGCAGCCATCACTCTTCCGTTTATAGCGATCTGGGGTTCCTGCAGAGTACATATGTGTCTGTGGGACTGCAGGTACAGAGACAACTAAGTAATTGAATATTTATTCTGATTCTCAGGCAGGTTTTGCTGCCTGTGCTGAGTTCATCAGAGCTATGGCTACATGGGTCACAGCACTTGGGCTGGCTGGTCTCAGGCTGGCTACAATAAACGTGTGGAAAATGCAGTCACAACAGTTGCTGCAGTGTACCTAAGCCTCAGACTAGATCATTTAAGGAACATGAAAAACTGGTTTGAGCTTAATGTACCTGTCCTTCTGTCTAGGATCTATCATGTTGCTTTGAGGAGGTCTCTCTTGTCAATAGAGTGCATCAGAAGTACGTGCAGAATAGACACAGCTGGTCTAATGCTTGACACTTCATGACTTATTTCAGCTGAATTTGAGTTTGTTAAATTGATATGAGAATGTTTACATTTTATTGCCATTCAAATTTTACACTAATTTTTCTACTGTTAATCAGAAAGATTAATGACAGCTTTTCTGGGATGGACTGAGTCATCTATATTAAATGTGATGACATGTTTTGTTGTTTTTGATTAAGAATTAGGTAAAAAGGTCTTGTAAGGAACATGGACTAATTTTTTTTGACTTTGTAACAAGCTATTAACGTACAGAATGATCATTCCAGTCTTGGTAGTGCAGATAAGTCATAACTATTGACCATTAAAAGTTAAAAATTTAATTTTATGGTGCTAGGCAGCCATGCTGAGACATCAGATGTGCTCTCCCAACTGTCTTGATCTTTCTGTGTTCATTTGTATCCCAAAGGACTGGGGAAAAAGTAGGAGTGAGTGGAAAATGTACATGGGAATGAATAATTCTGAAGTATACAAAAAAAAAATAAAATCATAGAATCATGGAATGGTTTGGGTTGGATGGGACCATAAAGATCATCCAGTTCCAACCCCCCTGCCATGGGCAGGGACACCCTCCACTAGACCAGGTTGCTCAAAGCCTCATCCAGCCTGGCCATGAACACTGCCAGGGATGGGGCATCCACAGCTTCTCTGGGCAACCTGTTCCAGTGCCTCCCCATGAAGAACTTCTTCCTGACATCCAATCTCAGTCCACCCGCTTTCAATTTAAACCTGTTACCCCTTGTCCTTTCCCTACAAGCCCTTGTAAAAAGTTCCACCCCCAACTTCCTTGTTGTCCCCTTCAGGTACTGGAAGGTGCTATAAGGTCTCCCCGGAGCAGTCTCTTCTCCAGGCTGAACAAGCCCAACTCTCTCAGCCTTTCTTCGTAGGAGAGGTGCTCCAGCCCTCTGATCGTCTTCATGGCCCTCCTCTGGACTCGCTCCAACTGGTCCATATCCTTGTGCTGGGGGCCCCAGAGCCTGACACAGCATTCCAGGTGGGGTCTCAGGAGAGCAGAGTAGAGAGGGAGAATCACCTCCTTTGACCTGCTGATCACACTTCTCTGGATACAGCCCAGGACACAGTTGTATCAAGAGAATATATATGTCTCTATAGCAGATAAAGGGGAATAACTATTAGCCCTCTAAGAGAGAAGATGATGTTCAGGACAGGGACACAGTATAGGAGAGGTTTAGGGTCCAGAAAAGGCAGGATGGAACTTGTTAGTTGTGTCAGAACGGAAGGAGGAATGACAGAAGACTGGAAGACATGTAGTTGATAAGTTTATAATGCTTGTCTTCTGACATATGTGAATTAAAAGAGGAAGCCATTATGTATGGTTCTGTGAAGACCATGAGTAAAAATCTGTGGTGAACTCGGTGTCCTCTGGTGGTGTTAGTGATGTTGATGGTTTGACTACCTTCACTGCTTTCCATTTTGTTGCTTTAAGATGATTCCCTATTGGAAGAAAGTCAGCTGTGATCAGGAAGGCAAGATGTGTAAAGAAATTACAGCTTTATATATATATAAAAGCATAGTAATTAAAGTGTAAGAGTTCTAGAGCAGTACAGTGATGTCACAAAGGATTAGTAGTATTCTGTGGTTTTATTACATATTATTCCTATCAATAACATCCATAGTACTATAATGCGGTTAGAACAAATGTAAGGCAACTATGAATTAGTGGGCTGTAAGACCACCGAGGAGCTTCTTAGCAGGTCATAAGGATGTCTTGAATACATGGCTGCTTCAGGCAGATGTTTCATATTTATCTCTACATTTCTGCTTCAGCAACTTCCTTTTTTCTTCCCTGTATTTTATTTTGGTTTTGTCTCTGAAGACCTCTATTTTAAGTCCTGAAGATGGTACCAGGAGAAAGTGGAGGGAAGGTTTTCCCTGTTGAAGCACTGTCATATTGTGTTTCATGAAATGCATGCATGGGTATGGATCGTGTTACAGCTCTTGCTGTGATTACTGTATATGTTTAATGAAATTTTACAGTTTCTAATTGATGACTGGTTCTTCAGTGACTTGCAATATTGTTACTGTAAGTGGACTGTTTGAATGTGGTCTCATTCCAGATTTTTATCTATAACTGAGCATGTTTTTTTAGAAAAAGATATTGAATATTAAACTGTTTAAATTGAATGTTGAGGATTCCTTTAGCTGGTTTTTTTTCCCTTCCACCTCCTTTTTTTCCTGATTTCCAGTTGAAAAATCTTTTGTGAAAACAGTGTTTACTTGAACATGTGTAGCCACTGTGAAACTTAATTCATGGTTTCAACATTTCTTGTGTTAGTACTGTATTTTCTAGCTTTTTAATGATGTTGTGGCTCTTCTATACAAGTTAATTCTACTGCAATATTTTGGATATGAAACCTTTCTTATTAGTTAAGTGTAAACCGTAGTTAGAGTTCAGTTACTTAAATTGTCAAAGCTGTATGTCGTCTTTGTGATGCCACTGATGATTGTGAAAATTCCTGTATCACTTTATATTCAGAGAAAACTAATTTAGTATCCAAATAAAGTGGATATGAATTTTGTGTCTGTTAAATAAGAGTAAAAGAGAAAGTTAGGATTCATAACTAGCTTACAGATAACATTAGTCCAGCATTGAGGGAATGAGTTCCTCAGAAGTCGTCTTACCAACAAAGTAAGCTACAAATACAGGTGTAGCTTCTGCTCTTTGTTTACAGAGAGACTGATTTGAGGTGGGAAAAAGCATTCTATGCTTGTGAATGTGTTGAATGCGTTATGTTACGTAATGGGTCTACAAGAGTCAGTAAATGAATGAGTACTAGTGTTCCTTACAAGCCTGATGCTTAGGATACTTTTGGTGGTAATGCTACCCTAACGTATTTGCTATGTTCTGTGATCTAATCTTGATTTCATACTAAACAACAGAAAGAGTTATGTGAAATGAAGAGATGGTATTGTATCAGTTGTCCTGTAACAAAACCATGTAATTCTTTACAAGCAGCTTGTCTTCTGATGAGTAAATAAAAAGTGAGATAGGTGCGCTGGAGTATTCAAAGCACGACTGAAGTACTAAAAGGGGAGTTACTGAGCTGATGACCACATTCTCATAACATTTGGAAGTACTGTGGTATATTAATCCTTGATAAAGCTTTCTATGAAGCATTGCAGTTAAATTAGTTTGGTCTGTTGTGTTCTGCGGCTGAACCATTACCAGGCTGTAGTTTGAAATCAAAGAAGCAAGCTTTTGTGTTAAGACCGATTTGAGATTTTCTTGCAGAATTAACCAAAAGTTGGTAACAACAGGTAATTAGGATGTATTAAAAGATGTTATTTCTTCTTCCTTTAAGATACTGAAATTATTCTAATTGCTTAATGGTATTTTTAATACTTAATGTAGTATTGGGCATATTCTTATCTGCTCTCTTTCCTTCTTTTATCGTGTTATGACTGTTTATCAGCTTGAGAATTCTTATTGCCTGACATGAACACTGAATTTTTGTGTTCTTCTGGCTTGGCCTTCCCTACAGAAAGTGCCCTGCTGTGGAATTGTCTATCTCCTAGGCTACCATATCCTAGATTTGCTATTTTTATCATACTTTTATAAGGAAACGGAAGTTTTGTAAGTTGATACAATCATACTGTCTTGTCTGTCTGTCCCCCACACTAGTTCTTGAACAGGTTGGGTAACTTCAAACAAATTTGATGGAGAGGTAGAGGCCTCGAAGATACATATCCATGAAAACACATGGACTGTGTAACAGAAACAGGCAAAACAGTGCATGTACTGTGGAGAAAAGTTTCAGCATTAAGTATGTCTGTGCTGTTAGTCCGAAGTTCTGTTGCTCACAGAACTACCCAGTTTTGCTGTTATTTTGCTTCCACCCATACTAATCTATTTGTTTATTCATTCCATGTCCAATGGCAGTTATGAGTGTAGAACTACTAGTCATATGTTTTTGGACAGTTATTTGAAAAATTCACGGGATGAATTCAGTTCAGTTTGGTAGGAATCCCCACTCCTTCAAATAGCAAATTGTTAATATTTTTTAACTTTAGGAAGCTTGATGAAAAATTATTTGTGGCAGAAATCTATCCCTTTGGAATGGCATTCTGCTTCCCTAAAAGAGTTCCTCCAGTTCCCAGTGTTTGTACCTTGGCCACATCCCTTCCAATTTCAGCAACAAAGGGAGCACAGAACAGAGAAAACAGCCGCTGCAGTAAGTGACACTAAATAAAAGTATTTTAAAAACCTAGTTCATCTTCAAAACTTAGTCTGTCCAATGCAGTGATGAAACATAGGTCCTGGGGAAACAAATAATGTGGCATGTAGTAACAAAGAATGGAGAAAAGGTCATGCAGAGGAGGCTGAAATAATACCATATGAACAGCTTTACTTCAGGCATGTTCTGTTTTTTAAATGCTTTGCTTTTGCAATTTCAGCATTCTTTTAATGTAGAAGATTAAACAAAAAATTCCCTTTAAAGAGTAATCATAATAGCAATTTCATTACACAGATATACTGACCTTATATATTTATCATGATGTGAAATTTAGATCTACTCCTCAGACTTCACTGTTCCATCCAACTAGTTGCAGCATTATGCTTTTGTTCATTATGGTACATGTGGAACTACAAAAAAACAAATGTTTCAAGTAGACCTAATAATTATTTTTTATGCATTATTTAATATATTTTAAATATAATATATGTACGTGTTACATTTCATTCAAAAAGACCCCTAAGCACTTTAAACTATGTGTAAAAGAAAATTGCTTTTTTTCCACTTGCTTAAATGCACCCTCTGCTGGGGTAAAACACAACAGCTGTGAACTTCCATGTGATCTCTAAGCACAAGTGTTCAGGAATTCTGTTTTATGGCTCATCTGAAATAACTGCGAACAGTCCAAATCCAAGTACATTCCTCTTAAGACAAGACTGGAAATTGTTTTAGTGTTGATTCATGGGGAAGAATATCACATGTACAATCTTGAGCCAGTGGTGGTTTTCCTGTCTTAACCTGATTCTACTTGTATATTCACTGTCTGAAGAGGTACAATTTCTGGTAGTTTCATTTGTCTTCTAGAACTTCCATGTTTGGCAGCCTGATTGATTTCTCTTAAATGAAGTTGAAACTACTTGATGCTGTGTTTGTGTTGTTCCTGTGTTGTAGCTGAAAACACTTGGTGTCTTTTCAGAGAAACAGCATTTGTTGTGGTTGTTACTGCTGTAAAGACAGATCAGTAGAAGGCAACTTAGAGTTTCGTGTTGCTTCTGAGTGTTGTATTAATTTCCCAGGAGTCTTGCCTCAGGTGGCAATGAGTGCCTAAGTATGAGGACCAGCATCAGAGGCTTCTTCAGAGATAGAATGTCCTATTGCATGTTCTTTCCAAGGAATTATTATTAGAAGCCCTTCAGAAACCCTGTAGGTTGCATAAAGGAATTGGAAAAGAAAGTGTTTTTTCCTTTTCATGTAAAACAGGAGTCCAAATAAAAGAAAAGCTGGCAGTAGGTATCTGTTCAACAGAGAGGCAGGTTTTGCAGGAGAGATGTAAGTTCGGTGGGGGGAAAAAAAAACCCCTTAGAGTGGAAGGAACGTTCTACCCTGAAATGAGTGATGTAGGGATTAAGCCTCTTTTTTTTTTCTTCCTCCCTCCCTGCCCCCCCCCCCCCCCAGTCTTTTGCCTTATTTCAGCCTTTTTTCTTCTAGCAGGATTCCAGTAGCAGGTACCATTCCAGAAACTAGTGAGTCCTACTAAAGGCCATGTGTCACTTAATCATAATACCTTATCTGAAAGACCAGTGAAATAAAGACACTTTCCAAGCAAATAGAATTTTTACTCTATATTCTCTAACTATAAGGGGATTACTTGACCTCCTGTGTCTTTTGCACACATCAAACTCTATACTAAAGCTTGCAGGAGTTCATCCTCTAGGGATTTTCCTTTTGTCTGTCAGTCCACAGATAGAAAAACGTGTCCAGTCAAATTTAGCCATATGTTGATCATCTCTGCCTTTTGATTGTGAATATTCTTACTAAATACAAAAATATTTTCAGTTATACTGACTGGTAATGGCACACGTTTGGTATGTTCTGATTAACAATTTCTGCAACTTTCTACTTGGCTTCTTAATAAGAATTCATTTGGGTATTCTTTGACCTCAGTAGAGTCTTTACTAAAGTACCATTTATTTTCCTCCACAAAACTTTAGAGTTGCCTATAAAAGACCGTTTCATGAAGACTGATAGTTCACATGGTTTTGAGCTTCCCTGTTAAGTGAAACATTCCCATGCGTCATACATCCTGATATACATTGCTTTTTAACCTGTAACCAGAGATCTGCTGGGACATATGCATGCTGCTCCCACTGAGGGCCTTGTTTCAGCTGTCCCTACACAAAAGAACATTTAGCTGCTCCTTCCATTTAACTTGAGTGACAAGTACTGAGTAAACTCCTGGTTTCTAACCATGTCAGTGAATGATGGCAGCCATTATCGCCTCCAGTGTAACTTCTTTATAAGGCAACCTGTGGTCTGAGGTGATGGAACATGGTGCTGCAGCTATCAGTGAACCTGTTTTTAAACCACCTCCTATGGCTTATTTTTCATTTCTGACAGTGTATCTTATTTCATCTGACATTTTGTTTGGGTTGGAAAGTTAACGTGGATAACAACATTTCTGTTTGAGTAAGCCTTACACACTAGCTAAAGTTGTTTGTTGTTCAAGTGTTCCTTGGTAAGTGTAGGGATGTCTTTCTGTTTTCAGCCTCTTCTCAAATTAAGGAAACCATGTAACTGTATGCACAGAACCTGGTCAAAACTGTGCTTTCTAACATTTTCACGACTATACAGAGAATGTCTGATAATTTTCTTGAAGTTTTACAGTATATGTTTTGTCCCAATTACTCTTGATTCATCTAAGCCCCGTGATTCTGTGTTGGGGCAGTTAAATGAATACTTCGGGAATCAGCTTTCAGATTTGGTGGGTGCTACATGGTTGGACAGATACTAGCCTTCTGGGCTAGCCATCTGCAAGTCTGCCATCTGACTCCCAGCCAACACATTTATCTGAAGGTCTCAGCACTAAAAAAAAAAATAATTACTTTTCTCTTTCTTACAGTTTTGAAGTAAAGTACCCTTTTTCTTGGTCTCAGTGTATTACAGGATTGAAACCTGTATCATTAGAAATATTGTCTAATTGCAGATTGCATAATATAGCCAATTAGTTTACCTTGGATCTTTCCTCAAACTTCCTCCAAATCAGAATGTTCGAATAAGAAATTAATTTTTTTGGTGGGATGAGATGCTTTCTGGGCATTTGTAGGTTGATACAAACAAGTGTTTGTGTTCCTTTATTTCAGTTAGCAAAACTGTCTCTAATTTTGTATCTTGTCAATTAGGAAAGAAAGATACTAGAGTTTTCCATCAAATATTTTGTTGTTCATTCTGCTGTTCTGACTTCTGTCTAGAACACTGGATTTCTGAGATAGAGAAATAAGAATACAGATGAGATGTAATTTTGTCTTTTCACCTAGAGGGTGACGCAGCCTCTCCCATTGTTCAAAATTGTAGAAATAATAGTTTTGCAGATGTTTACATAGAACACTTTCCTCCACTTTCCAAAGTATTAACTCCAGCATAGTTTATTTCAGTCTTAAATAAGCATCTGTTTTGGGCACCTCAGGAAATAATGGAACACAAAGAATGTCCAAATTCTTTTTCTGCTAGGTGCTGAAGGGGTGACTAGGGAGGGATCTGAAAATGAGCGGAGTTTTGGCTCCCTTTTCCAGGTTTCTCAAATGTCTTGGTTGATCAACCAGCAAGTACCCCACCAGGTGACGATTCCCTTTGCTTAGTGCTTAATGTAGTTAGAGTGTTACAATTGTATTTATAATCTTGTTTCTGGACAGCTTTGTGAGTATCTTGACAGTATTTTGTAAGGTCATATTTTTAATACTCATCATCTAGTTCATAATCAACATCATAAACCCATGTATTAAGGGCTGATGTGGGTTCTGTGTGTCTCATGATGAGAGGAAATTGTTACTGATTGTTCCACCCTTAGGGGAGGACCAATTATAAACCCTAACCATAGAAGAAGAGAAGTGTTTATCACCGCCAAGGATGATAATTACCAACAAGAACAAAAAAGCTTTAAAAAGCCCTGTGTTAGGTATTAAGTAAGTTGCTACAGGTTATGTTTCCCGTGCAGAGTTCCATGTCTCACTTGCGCGGGTAAAATTCTAGTCAAATTAGTTTTCTAACCAGCTTGTCAAGGTAGAAGTATCAGGTGGGGAGTCAGAGTGATTACTGCTGGCTCTAATGAAAACATCAAGCTTTTGGAAAATAAATAGCATTAGCTTGCTCACTTTTTCTTTTTAGCCTGTTCCTCAAAACTTGCTTGCTGGTTTGCAGGCATAAAAATTAGACTTCCCTGTGCTAGGTGTACAAATCAGTATTTAGGCAGTGTGCAACTGGCCTGTCTTCCGACATGCTAAATGAAATTGGCTTTAGTTTGAACGATCTGTAAGATGTTATCTGTAAGTGGTACACATTAAATTTAAGTAAGAACATAACGTTATTTTGCCCTGTTCTTTCCTTACTGCAGTATTTTTCTTGTATTTAATGTTTCCGGTCTTGAATCCTGCTCTCTGAAGGTTCTCAAGGGTGGAGAGGTTTGTTTTGTTACCTTTCAGCAAAAGCAGATACGTTCACCGGCTGTAATGCTGACCCATAAATGGAGGTCTGGATATATGAAATATACTGGCTTTTATAAAATCCCCTTGTGTTTGTTTCAGACTCAAAACGCGCTTGAGCATAATACCCATATGTGGCTTGCGTGCATATACCATGCATTTTTGAGTCCTACATAAAGAAATCTAAACATTTTTAAATGGCTGTACGTGCCCGTTTGCTTAGAAATAAGCACATAGTAGTAACGGTTTTCCTGTGGAACAGTAGGCAGTTAAATTGTGCGATGATTTTTAATCTTGCAGGATTCAGTCATCGTTCATATTTTATAAATTCTGAAACTCCGTAAGTAATATCTAGCATCTGTGATCGCTTTTAAAAGTTACAGTTCCTGTGTTTTTTCACCAACTTTCACCCATGCATCAATGAATTCAGTGTAAGGGTTTAATTTTGTATAAAGACGTATCTTTTTAAAAAAAATTACTGTGAAGTAGTTTGAGATTTGGCAGCTGTGAGTTGTGCAGTAAAGTAGGATTTCAGATTGAATAGATTACTTGCATTTCTAGATTCCAAGCAGTTGTCAAATGGTTGTCTTGATCTCTGGAAAAGGGAAGGGATAAGTGGAAGTACGTGTCTTTAGCATCAAGTCTGGATTTTCTAGTTTATTGTGGCCACTGGGGAGAAAAATGCATTTATTTCAATATGAAATGAATACAAAAGAAAAAATGACCATGTGTCTGCTTTCATTAAAAATATCTTGTGTAGTAAATATAATATGAGTTAGATTAGGCTTTGATATTGTACGCCCGTGATGATTTCATGTATTATTTTTTTTCCAAGTAGCCTGCCCAGTACTAATTAAAACCAGTGAATTTAACTTCTATGCTCTTTTATAAAAATGAAGCTGTTCAGATTAATATCTTGACTGTAAACTGAAAAGAATTTCACAAGACTGTGTTGGATAATTTGTGAACTCTTAATAAAAGGGGCTAGGCAACATTTGTACTGGTCATATGCTTGTTTACCTTTGCAGATTTAGAAGGAGTTTTTAATGCTTGATGCGTAAAAATACCTTAAATGATCTAGTTACAACATGGCATATAATAAATTATACTGCCGTTGCGTGCTTTTCTAGGAACTCTTATTTGTATAGCAGCAACAGACTCACTCCTTGGAAATAAAAGAAGTGAAGTAGCCTGAAAAGTATCACATGATGGCACTGTTTCCATTTCCACCTCCAATATTATGAAATAAAGCTATAATAAACTGGTATTAAAATGGTATGTAATGCCAATGTACTTTGTATAATTTATGTAAAAGAAAAATCTAACCACTGTGGTTATTAATACAGGTATTAAAATGGATGTATAGATTTCGCAGAAAAGTGTTTTGTAAAACTTTGCATATTTATAATATGCCTTATTTTGATTGTAGAGTAAGAATTCTGCACAGTATATAATGTTTATGAATGCTGAACTGTACAGATACATTTAGCATTGTGCTAGGAAAAAAAACCTGTTAATTGTTGTGTAAATTAGATGTTTTATTTTTTGTTTTGATTTTATTGTGGAAAGAAAGCTAATGGCTGTCCTTTTTGTATTTAATATAAAGCCTTTTTGTGGTAAATTAGATCATTAATACAGACACATTTTTAAAAAATGCAAATTAGCTTTCCATGAGCAGAAAAGAGCTTAAAGTGTAGTAAGGTCAGAGGCAGGATCAGACATATTTGTAAAATGAATTATATTCAAGTAGGAATATGAGGGAAAATTTGAATGTAAAAAAATCAGTAATTTATAGTATATAGATGTTAGATGTCATATTATTTCATTTTTTGATATTCTGACTGAATACTCATAAATGTTCATGTTCTTTTTAGTAAGATAAATTAATAATCACCTCTAATATTTTCTGTTTGTAGAATCATCAATATTCATTTTTAGCAAGAGAAAACACACTGCTGATTTTTAAAAATGTAGAAAAAAAAAAAAAAAAGTGGTGGGTGTGATTCTACCACACTGCAGTTTATTTAGAGTAAGCTATATATCCAGTCCCACCATTCTCTCCTATAGAAATTAAAACTATTTTGTACAATTTGCTGTTCTGGGGATCACGACAAAAACCAAAACGAAAACCTTGCAAGAGGAAGTAAGAAAAATACCCACTGGTGATGCAGAGCTAATAGCTGGGGCTTGGGTATATGCCAGACTGGGTGCTTGCACTCCAGGAATATCCTCTGCCAGTATAAACTTCTGAGCAGTTCGGAGCAGTGCAAAGCTCTTCTGTGTCTTTTTAGGTGTGAAAGCAGGGGCAACAGAAAATGTATGTTAAGAAAATCTGTCATGTAAAATTTCACTTCTTTCTAGTGAATTATCAAATGTAACTAAATAGGAGAGAGTATAATAAATTCTTCTGAACTTCATCAGTAGACTGGTTTTAAATAATAATAAAAAATGGTTTCAAAAGACCTTAAAAGGAATATATTATATACAGTATGTCATAACATTTAATCACTAAAGAAAATTGCTCCTCTTGCTAAAATCAGTGGTAGAAGCTCACTGTACTGATCTATGAAAATGTTTTAAAAATCATTTAAGGTCTTTAATTTGCTTGCTTTAGTCAGTAAACAATATTGCCTTAATTTCAATTGGACATATTCAAATCGTGGTTGGAAGCACTGTTTTTACACGTGTTTCAGTGTTACACTACCTCTCTCGGTATCTGATAGTGCACTCTATTGTACTGTTTTAGAGCAAGAGATAAAAATTATTACTATTATTTCAGATGTTTTTTGCAAAGTTTTTAAAAGATCCAGTAACATAGCTGGGCTCATGTAATAAATTACAATACATAAGAAAAAGCATTCATTGCTCACAGCTGTCTATTCATTTATATGTTCCATTTGTTCATGTATGAGGTAAAGCATTTCAGAATACAGTGAGTGAAGACTTCTCTGCTCAGTGTATTTCACCATTCAAATTACTTGCAATTTCAAAATGCCAGTGTTACTTTTCAGGACAAATTTCATACAATAGTAATTCTGTGATTATTCATCCAGTTTAATTAATTCAATTAAGTAAGTCTGCTGTCAGGTGTTCTTTTAATAATTGAGTCAACATGCAGATACATAATAAGCATAAAAGCATTTCTGTGGCTGCAGTAAATTTAGATCCAAAAGAATCTGCTATTCCACTACATTTGATATAGATTATTCTATAATATTTCAGTAATGGGTTGCACAAAGGCTGCCTTTTAATTCTTTGCTTTCTCAAATGTCTTTATATATAATGGTTTAAAACAGAAGGTGTTCAAAAGAGGGTGACCTTTTTCCATTACCATAGTTCCTGTCATTAATGCATTATAATTTTCTTTAGAAGTCTGGAAAAAATGTGTATATGTGCACTCTGTAGCAGGTATGAATCAAAGTGTGTTAGTGAAAGTTAAGAATTATCTGTTATTACTAAAAAAAAAAAGGGGGAAAAAAAGAAAAGAAAAAAGGGAGGAAGAAATTTTATTGTTATTTTTACTGTGAAAGTTTAAACAAACCTTACACTTTATACAAAGCAGTTACAGACTTGAGAGCTTTGGCATCTGTAATCTGAACGAACAGCAGTTGACTTACTCAGATACTAAAAATAATATGCCCCTTAACTGAATTTAAAGCCAATAGAATGTTGTATTAGGCTGGATTGTGTATAAAGGCCAATAATATATCTCCATCCTTAACAATATATTACCATAGATGTTATTTTAATAACATATATATATATTAAAAAACATGGTAAATGATTCACTTGGCATACTCTCAACGGTGCTTGATGTCATAATTATTGTAAATATTAATTGCTGTGCTAAAAATGTAAGCAGGATGACTTTGTATTAGATGAAAAATGAAAATAGTCTGTGTACGGGTAAATAGATAATCATACAAAAGTAATTGGGGTTTTAAAACCCCAATCTATTCTGCCAGCGTGAGCTCGTTTGCATGTTAATCACAAGAGTGATTTCCTACTTCACAAGGAAGTCCACACTCTTTCATAACCACTTTTAATTGCATTTAAAATGTTGCAGGGTTGGGATATTAGAAATGGAGGCGTATCAGTGTCAAATTAATAAAAAATGTTTCTGAAAATCTTTATAGGCTACAGTTTACAATATTATGGGCTTTTTTGTTAGAAAATACAGAATGTGCATTAGGGTATATTTTTAAGTGAGGCATGTTAAATGATAAAAACAGATTAATTTGTATGTGTGTTGTTTCTTTAGAAATTTGATAAATGGAAACCTAATTGCAGCTGGAAAGTATAGGATGCATTTTTGTTAGTAACTTGTTTTATAGACTGACTGGTACTTTCATTAATTTCCCATTTATTGATAGAATAGTAAATTAGCAACAGTTAAAAATGTGGGGGTTTAATAAACCTTAAGGCAGTGTGACAATAGAAAGGTGTATGCTGAATTCCTTTCAGTTATATAGTGTTCTAACTGTATTTATATTCAGAGGAATCCAGCTAATGATTTTAATGGAAAATAATTTCTCTGCTTTCATGTACAGATTTTTACTAGTTATTTTGAAATTGTATACTAAACATAATAGATACCAAGAAAGCAATTACAGGCGAGAATTCATATAATTTATGTATGCTGTATGCTGTCACTTGAAATTGGTACTAGAATAAATTGTGACAAAATTTATGTATTTATTATTATTTATAGCTAACTCTACCTTTAGAATTAGAGATAGGAATAAGAATAGTAGAAATCTCTTTAACAGTTCTCTTTTTCCTTAATGTTCGAAGCTGTGCAGTAACAAACGCACAACATTTTACCTGATTTTGTGATATTCATATAAGATTCAACAGAGCTTCCTCTGTAATCTGTAAAAGGCCAATGTCAAAGTAAAGACAAAATGACTTGTTCTCTGAAGACAGGAATGAAGAAATGTAACTCTCTAATAAAATAGTGTAAGTTCACAATGGTTACAATGTGATCAGTCTCAAAGATACAAAAACTAATTTTTAGTCAAGCTGTTAAAAATTATATATTTAAGAAGATGAAAAGTTTGAGGATTAAAGAAAAAATCACTCACAATTTTAAAGAGGGTATATTTGCTTTCATCACCAGGTGTTCTTTCTAATATAAATTACCAAGATGATGTTTCCATAACATAGCTTGGGGTGCTCTGGAGATTAAAACTACCAAAACAGACCTATTAAATTTTTCATAGGGAGGGTCCACCAGGGATAATAAGCCAATATTCCTTGTCCCATATTCCAGATGTTTTATGTAATTCTGCATCTTTCTAAACCTAAATCGTAGCTTTTCCAGAAAAAATGTACTATGGAGACTGAGATGAAAGGCAAGAACTGTTGAAATGTTAATTTTACTATCTGCTGTTGAGGTCTGTTACCTTTTTTGTATTTTTTTTTTTCTTACTCCCAGTAGCTCAGTTCTGTTTTATGAATGTTGTGGTATTTCAGTTGTTTGAAGTTTTGAAACTTGGAGCATGACTTTGACTTAGCAAAACACAGTGCCACATGGTGTGTGACACACTGATGGATAGTCTTTGATCCATATGATTCACACTCTTTCTACCTTCAGCGTGTTTCTGGAAGAGAAAATAAAGTTACAGTAAAATGATCATAACCATAAACCTTGTAACATAAACCCAGAATAATTATAAATGAAATAATGCTTGTTAGTAATTTTCAGGTAATAATGTAATAAGCAATAATATATTTAGTTGATTTTTTTATTTTGCATAGGCCATGGACATTTAAAACCAATATTGGGATTATTGCACAGTCATATAATAATTCTGCATTGCTCTGAACAGTTAATGCTTCAAAATAAACTACTCCTGCGCTTCACAGATCAGTTGGCAAACATGATGAAGTAAATACACCAGGCCACTCTTCAGGTTCCCACTCCTTGGTCTCTGGTACTCTGGCAATAACTGACCAGCAGAAAACCACATGGACCGTTATTCTTCCTGTAGTTTGGAACAGGCATAGGTCTGGTCTCAGTGAACTGATGTCTAAGTATTTTTTGGATCCAACACAAGGTATGGGTGGTAGATTATGAAAGGGGAAAGAATGATTGCATTGTAAAGGGAAATTCTTTTGCCTTCCATGCAGGGGCTGTTCTAGGAAGAGCTAGATACACCTGGCTGCTGCCTGACCCATGGGGTTTTTCCACTGATCGATTGTTTTCAACACGTTTTTTAAGATGTATTTTTCTGAGGTAGTTGTCTCACCACATGACGACTTTTACTAATTGAGTGTCCTAAAACTGTTACTTTCATTCTTTATAATTTATTACGCTGCAGTTTCTGAAAGTAAGACTTGTATGCAGACTGGTGCTATTAAAGGCTAATGCTTTAATTCATAAATACTTAATGAATGCTTATCATTGTCTTACATTTGATGTTCCTGATCCTTTAGCAATTCAGTTCTTTTCAGTTTTCGCTCTTTCTTGTTTTAACTTTTTTTTTTTTTTTTTTTGGTGAGGAGAATTTAACTTCATTTTTTTCTAGAAGGTTGGAAAATGAGTAAGAAGGTGATGGTATCGTGTACTAGGGAAAAGCAGAAAGTTACAGGAGAGTGACTATTTGCTAAAATTTTAGAATTCATTTAAATTCACCTAACTTGATTTAACTTGCTTTCCTTTGCAAAACGAAGTCGGGTTTTATTAAAAAGCCCCACGATATTTTCATCCCTTCAACTGAAAAGTTCCTATTCCAGTTCATTTGACCTCCAGCTCTTTTAGGAAAAAAAAAAAAATACAGACAGAGGTGTGATTATCCTCCTGAGTCTAAACTAAGAAACCAGGTAACCTCTGTCTCTGTTCCATATGGTTTTGGGAGAGAAAGATGGGAAACTTCTTTTTGGCCTTTTCCTGCATCATAAAGAAGGAAAGAAGTAGTGAAAAACAAACTCTTTTTATGTAGGTGCTTTTCGCCTTTGGGAAGAAACAAGTAAGAAAACAGAACTAATTTCTGAAGAGATTTCATCCTTTGCTGTATGATGCCTACGCTGCCTCAAGGTAGCTGTACATAGTGCACATGACACAGTTTGAAGAACTGCATCAGTTCTCAAGTACACACTGATCCTATACTTTCTGAACCTGTCGTGTTTGGCCATGACTTAAACCAAGTCTGTTTAGCAAGTCTGTGTAAAAACATATTTTTAAGAGCAGTTCAGTAATCTAATCATTTTGGTGGTTCTGTAACTTCAGAAAAAAGATGTTCTTGCGAAAAATAGGAGCACTTCATTTTTTCTTTTTTTTTTGTGTCACTACTTGGCAGATTATTAAATCTCTGAAAATGAAATGTATTTGATTTTATTCTTGCTCTTATAGGCAATATTAATAAGATTACTGTTCTTTTACACACTTGAGATTTTTTTCTTTGTATTTTATTTTCTTCTTTTGCCATAGTTTAAGTATTAGGGCTGAAAAGTGGGGCAAAATGATCCTTTTATCTTTTAAACATGTACAGCCAGTGATTGTAACCATTTTCCCTAATCTGTTTCCATAGTTTGTTTCTACTTATTTCCTAGAGGCAGTATGGTGTGATTGTTCTGCCACAGTTCGTATTAGTTATTATGAATTTTGCACAGTTTTCAGCTCAAGTCCTTTAATGTCTATTGTTAATAAAAGCAGCAGAGTTCCCCAGTTTGGGTAGAAGTTTTATAAATGTGTGGCAGTGTAATGGAGAATATTTGACTTGGATGGCTCATAGCTCATGATTTTCAGTTGGGACCAGTATCTTCCAGTTTGCACATGAAAAAAATGCCTCAAAGTGCTGTGTCTACACTTGAGGTTTTTTTTTTTTTTGCTTTGTTTTAAAATAAATCCATGCTGTTCACTGTGGTGGAGACTTTGGAGTCTAAATTTGTAAAGTGTAGTTCATTTTCTGAGGGAGCAGCACACAGAGATACTCTTCTTGCTACAGCAACAAATGGGAGTCTCTGGGGGACAAGGCAGTTTTGCCCATTCAGGGTGTCATTGTGCAGAATAAGGGGCCAATAAACTGCCTTACGTGAAAAACAAGCAGGATTGCAAGCTGATACTGCTACTTCATACGATGGGTGTTAACAGCAGTAGGAAGCCTGCCTATGTGAAGCCACTGAATTTAGGAAGCAAAATCTTTCTTATCGGAGTTCTTGTATTTCTTGTAAAAAGACCAAACCCCTGGACTTTCACTAAAGACATACATGGGAGGAGAAACATAGTGTTAGGAATAAGTGTATATATGTGCTTTTGTTTTGTACACACCACTGCCTAACATTGGTATGTTTTCACCTCTCCTGCCTGTGTTTCACAGTTACAGCCACAAATCCAAACTTCTTAACAAGGAAATAGTGAATTAAAGTTTACTTCTTGTAAGTAGTCCTACAAAACATTGTGCGTATCGGGCTCACATTTACTGTGGTAATGTTAGTGTGTAAAATCAGAAGGTATCAGAGGTACCCTGCCACGAGTTACGTACATAAGATGTGGAGGAAGAAAGAATGGCAGCGCTGAAGGCCATCCCAGTGAGTAGTCTTTGGGCCCAACCAGGTTGTGTGGAGTGATTTCTACCCGTTAAGAAAAAGGGCATGCCCTGCATGTGGCCTGGGTCTCTGAGCCATGGCTTGTTCTCCATCCTCAAAGGAAAGCGGCACAGTGTTTTCCATCCTTATCTCTACACTGTCTTTCGCTTCACTGCCCATCCCCCTGCGTAAACAGGGAGGTCTCCACCACCCTGTGCGTTGAGAGCAGTCCTTGCTTTGTGCATGCCCACAGCCCGTGGCTGAGCATCGCCTGGGACACTGATAGTTGAGACTGGCAACTGCAGTATCATACTTGAGTCTGTGCCATTTTGTAATGTGTCTAGCTTTTGAATCAGGTGGGCTACCGTTGTGGCTTAAGGCAGAGTTAGTATTTCTGGGGGTTGGTTGGTTCAGAGTACGTTAAACAATGTGGCTATTACCTTGGAGCACATGGGATTTTTGCAGAAGGATGCTGCAGGTCTGGGTTTAGAGCACCGAGGATGACATGGTTCACCTCCATTCTGTTGACCTGGAACAGACCCAGCAACCAGTTGTCCTTTTAATTGTGCCTGTATTTCCGCTTGAAAACCATTAGTTACTTTGCTTACCTTCTTCCAGAAGAAAGCAAAGAAATGAATTAATATACATGAAATATTGAAGAAAGGACATGGCAGGGTATCAGCTGTTGTCATGTGAATGTCTCTTATGATTTTCATTATGTTAAGTCCTTTTTTTTTTTATTCTGTTTTGCTTTGTTTGTTTGCTGAAATTTAAGGGAGGGCCAGGGAGAAGAAACTAAGAGGTATGAGCTTAGGTTTTATGGGAAGAATTTGTGAGGGATGTAAGACAGAGTTGGACCAAATATCCAATCAAAATAGAACAGATATGCTCCTGAAAAACGTACCAAAATTTCCCTCAGGGAGCTGATGTTCCAGCTGGTGCTGCTTCTACAGATTCTTCTATCCAACTAGCCCATGTCTGGGTTAGTTTCCACCTGCATGTTTCACTCTTTTCCTATTAAAGATCTTCTAAGGTAATCTTTCCTCTTTAATTCTGGGTTGGGAGAGGGAGAAACCTGTAGGATTGGATTGCCCTGACTTGACTTCCTTTGCGTCATCCTGCAAGAGCCCCTGCTCGCTTGGTGACCACCTCTCCAGCAGCCCCTGGTGCCTTGCAGCTCAGGAACACTCTTCTCCGTGGTGGGTGGAGGCAGAAACACTTGGGGAAACTATAAATATTGTGATATTTACCGAGGCCTCTTCCTGTCATGCTGTTTCAATTATTTTAACTAATGTGACTCTTAATTTTAGGAATTATTTTTGTCTACATCTGTAATTTGGAATGATCTGCTATCAGTGAAATGAGGATCATACATATTAATTTCCTCTTTGAAACTATGGAAACAGTCTGGCTTTCAGGAATATTTGTCGTGTTATTTAATTTGTCCAGCTCAGACAATGTGTGTTGGAGTGTTTGGTGTCCCGTCCCCCCCTCCCGCCCCCCGCCCCTCAAGAAATGAAGACCATATCCTCATCTGTGCTTGTGAAGGGATTGAACCTGGATGAAATCAATGAGTTATTAAAATTTCTTTTAAATTCAGCAACATTCTCATTGGATTGATCATTCAGTAACTGGACCACGATTTGACATCTGTAATCATCTCTAAATATGGTAATTAAAGAACAGTCGATTTTTGTGAATGTCAGGTGGGAGGAGAAATTCTCCTTTTTATAACTAAACATACTTTAATTTTAGTCACTCTAGCCTCACTGCAAATGGGTCGATGCTAGGAGCCTTTGCTGCTGCTGCTGCCATCTAGAGATGGCATGGAGGAAAGTGGAGCTGGTTGGGTTCTTCCTGGGTATTGCAAAGGGCATGCCAGAACTGCCATCTAGAGATGGCATGGAGGAAAGTGGAGCTGGTTGGGTTCTTCCTGGGTATTGCAAAGGGCATGCCAGAACTGCCATCTAGAGATGGCATGGAGGAAAGTGGAGCTGGTTGGGTTCTTCCTGGGTATTGCAAAGGGCATGCCAGAACACTGCAGCTCAGAGGAGGAAACCAAAGCAGTGATCTCTACCCTGTAGGTATAGAGTTTTGAACCATCGTCTACATGTTTTGATTTGATTTGTACAGGTTCACACAACATGCACAGCTGATCATTGCCTTCCTCTGAATTCCAATGTTGCGGTTGAGAACAAGTCAAAAGAACTTCTCCTTGGTAGCCACGGTTTTATATGTGAAGACCTGTTATATGCAGAGCTAGTGGAAAGCCTAGAAAAATGAAATTATCTCATCACCCTGGATTTTTTTTTCATATGCTTGTAAGGTTTTTGCATGGCTTTCTTATTCTGTACAAGATAGATGCAGTTAGATCAGTGGTTGTTATTAAGCTAAGAATTTAAGTAGATGTAATTGCTAGTTACTAGTTATTGCGAACAGTTGAAATATTAACTCATTGCTTTTTAGGCCAATTACTTTTCTGTAATTTATTTTACATTGAACATTTCTGGTCAGATCCAGAGCTGGTGTAAGTATACCATTTTGCCTGGAAGCCCAACCTTTTACTGTCCTCCTTTTTACTCTATCTTTCTTCTGGTTGTTGGTCTGCTGTTTGCTTGGCCTGCTATGGCTATTCAGTGGGATAAGGAATCCAAGTAGTGGCTTTGATTAGTATGGGTTCTCTTGTGCTGTGTGCTGTAGAAAAGCAAAGATTCACCTCTTCCCTTGAGATGATTTACAGTCCTTTGAGACTCCAGCTGCCCTGGGGTTTTACAGTACACTGGGACTCCAGCTAAGCGTAAGTAGTGTTTTACCAAACATGTGCGAAGGCATGGAAGACCTCCTTTTGCTGACAGTGGTACTTCTGTGGTTTTGTTTTTCTGTATTGTGATTCTATCCTCTGCCGTGTTGTAATATTTAGTTCATTTTCATACCTGTTTTGCTATCCAGGAGCATACATAGGGATGTTTTAATACTGTTATGAGAATTATTTCATCCTATTCAATCTGAGATTTTCATAATTTTTCTTCTAGTTGTGAAAGCTTGTGTTTTGCTACTGAACTGATGTTTTTAATCTTCCTCAAGGTCTTTCTTTAAAACAACAGGTTTTGTGTTTATGTGGCGAATTTCAGCGTTTTCCAATTTATTACAAACTGCCGATTTTGATGTTGGTATACATGTTTATGTCCAGATCATTAAGGATCTGAGGGAAGAAGAAACATCTGGAAGTTGTTGTGTTTTCCTACCTGGTCTTCTGACCTTCAGTAGAGACTCATTCACAATCATTCTGTATCCTTACTCAGATCACTGCTACTGAGTTTTACCATGCCTACTTCTTTTATTATGCATGCTTAAATTTTCAAATTACATTCTTTTGCAATGTTGACATGATAGTTTTAGTGGGTAATGTTACAGACTGCACCTCCTCTTATGCTTTATGAAACAGAAGGGTACAATTCAGTCTGTAACTATGTTGTCTGATCTCATATCGAGTTCCTTGTGACCAGATATCCACAATGGCTGCAACATCAATATCAACGGTACTTGGGTCATCACGCATTCCCCTAGCCACTATAAAATAGCTGCATCTTTGTCTTAAAATACAATGATGACTGTACCCTGGAGCTGCTTTTGGAATAGGATTGCAGGAGAGTGTAATAGGCAATCACATTTTGTACAGAAAGGCGGTTATTTGATTCAAGCTAAAGCCATTGCTTACAGGCTTTCTTCATCTAGGTGGCAGATCAGTTAAGACAGTCCACTGGAGATTAAGGTGACTACTGATGTCTTAAAATGCTGCTCTATCCATAGACGTTTTGTAATTCATTTCAGTGCTAAAGAAGGGACTCATCTGGGTGTCTCTAGGTTAAAACTGCAGTCACTGGATCTTCAGGTGGTGAAGAACTTTGTTTATCACATGCTTTTAACCTTCCTTTTGAGAACCTGAACAGAGGAATACTGCTTAAGTTCAATATATAAGGAATGTTTTCATGTTAGCTGGGTTGTCTTTCAAACTCTTCCAATTCACGTTGAATATTAGACCTGCTCACAATGCTCTGCAATGGTTATACTACCTTGGGATTTATAAAAGCACAACCTTCTTTTTCCCATTCTTTATGCTGTCAGGGGTCTTTGCCCATGTGACCAGTGTGCCATGGGACTTAGCTAGGTATCCTAACTCCCAAGTCTTTTTATCTTAGAAAAATTACAACTTAGACTGTTTCATCCTCTGAATATGGTCGTCTTTGTGTCTAGAAGTACAGCTTTACACATGTGGTAGTAGGAAAAGTATTCCTTTTTTACAGAGCATTTTCAGAGATTCAGATCACTTTTTTCTGTAGCTGGCTCTCCTCATTATCATTTGCTGTGTTGTCAGGAAACGTCATCAGTAATGAATTTGCTTTTTCTTGAAGGTTGCTGATAAGTGTGAAACAGTATTGGACCAGTAACCTATCACGACAGATCTCTCTTACAAATGCCCTTAATATAACTCCCTGTTTGCAATTACATTCTGAAACTTACTGATTTGCCTGTTTCTAATCCATTCTAATCCATAACATATTTTTCATGTTAATTTTGTATCATTCTTGCTTTGAAGTCCTGGAGTGGTGCTCTGCAAGCTCACTCAAAGTATTTTTCACTGAAGTGGAATACTTTCCTTAAAACCAGGTGTAAGTAGAAGACGGCCATAGATTATATGCCGTTTGAACACATGATGATGAGATTTATTGCTATAAGCAAAGTTACTCTAAATAATCCTAACTTTTATATTTAAGAAGTTTCATACTGTATGGATATATGTGATAAAGAAAACATACTGAAAGAAAATTGATTCCAATTTTACTTTATATAATTTCCTCAATCAAGAGGAACAAGTTTTCTAGACTTAAGTTAGTTGTAAAAGAATGTGATTTGAGAAGATGTGTTATTGAAGGTTTGAAATAAACTTGGCATATTTACTATGCAGCTTTAAATATAAACATTATACAGAAGTATCGTGATCACAGTGTGTAATACAATTTCTTAAGAAGTATTTATAGGAAGAGGTATTGGAGCATTGCACATACACTGTTAATATTCTGTCATTGAAGTTCACAGTAAAGTTCAGCTCCTGGTTTTTATTGTTATTACTATTAATTGTAATTAGTAATTAGTAGTAGTCTGGGATGATAGATGATTCCTATGAGTCCCTTCCAACCTGATAGATTGTGTATTCTACTGCTTTAGAATACAGCTGTGTTTTGGGGGTTGGTTTATTGTTTCCTTGCTTGTTTGTTTGTTTTCAAGCAGATGGTTTGCCGTCGTGGAAACTTGTGACAAAATATGTGGCTGGAAAATGTGTGGACCTTTGTTTCTGGTGTACATGATATTTATGACTCCTGGTAGGCTTTTGCATTGGTACTGATACAGAATTAATACGAAAGCAGCTCTATTCTTAGCTCATATTTAATTCTCTGTGTTGAGCTGCGGTATTATGGATTATTTCAACTCCGTGTAGTGTTTCAAGTGTAAGCTAGAGTTTATTGCCAGGTGGCAGGAATGAGGCGTATAAACATTTTATGGACAACAGATGCAGATAAATGGAGGAATTTATCTCATGCACTGTGTACTTGTTTGGCTGAGAGATGCAGCCTTTAGTAATTCCTCTGTGCTGACTGATATTGAGCAGTTAAAAGCATATAAATTGGTACAAGAGTAATTACTGCAAAGAGAGACTAATCATAACTTCCTATGCATAAAAAACAAAGTTTCTTCTCAAAAGCATTGCTGTGGAATTTTTTCTTCTACATTGTAGAAGAAAAGCATAGAAGAGTGAGGAATAGGAGGAAAAAACCTCTTGAGTCTCCAGGTCTCCAATTGCTAAATTACAGGTAGTCCATTTTATTTATATTAAAGGTTTATCCCAATTGCATGAGATTTTCAGAATGCTGTTATTTTAGAAGTTAAATAAATATGTCATAGAGATACAAATAGAGTTGGCCATTTGTTACCAATACGTCCTCATTGGCTGTTGAGATAAAGATAAAAGCTCTAACCTATTTTGCTTGGATATACTTCCTCCTCCTAGATATTCTCCCCAGATAAAACAAACCTGCTATCGTCCTTAGATTTGTAAAGTAGTTGCACAGACCCTGATACTCAGTTACATTACAGCTGTCATATTCAGGCCACTATAGTCCATAGAATTGTGTCAGAGTCAGTGTGAACAGAATCAAGTCCACCAAATAGCTCGGCTGTATTGTCTGGTCTTTATTTCTGCTGCTGAGGCTTTTCTTAGTTAAAGAAAAATTTTAAACTGAAGAGAACAGATGGGTATAATTTCGGAAAGATAGAAACGAAATAATATATCGCAATATATTTTATTGAAATAAATTGTCATGACATACATTGCAAAGTTGTGGTCATTCTTGTAATGAATAGTACTAGTAATAGAGTTTAAAAATTCTGCCTAAGAATACATTTTCTGTGTAAGTGGGCTTAATGTAATATTTTTGCAACTAGATTGCCTTTTTTTTTTTTTTTTTAGATTTCTGTAAAAACAAACTAAAGTGAAATTCTATAAACCTCAGCTCTGAAATTATTTTTAAACAAAGTTTCGCTGGTGACAGCTTATTTTCTTAAGTAAGCAGATTCCATATGTGGTATTAAGTAAATCATCTTGTGATTTGATAGTGGTGTGTTAGGGTGAGACATCCTGTAACGTAACTACGTCTGAAGTTATTTACTGTTTTTCCTCTGCCAAATTGTGATTGTTTAGTCTGCTAACACTTGTACCAAAGGTTTTTCTGGGTAGTGGTTAGCAGTTGTTTTCAAAGCAAATGTTAAATCCAAGAAGACATGCCTTTAAAAAAAAATCCTGTTCTGGCAGAGGAACTTGATTTGTGTTCTTGTTCAGTGCTCCTTTACTGTTTTTAGTATGGCTGTTGAAATCTATACCTTATATGATCTCATTGTACTGCCTGCATTTCATTAATGAGAGACTCTGTTTAGGGCTTGGGGAGTGAAATACTTTTCATATGACACTACCCAATATGAGTGCAGTGCACCAGCTGCAAAAACCACAGACCATCTGATTTTGCGGCTTTTGAGGGTGTGAAAAGTTCAATTGCTTATACTAGGGCTTATATCTGTATATTACACCATATGGAAATGGAACTACTGTAGACTTGGAAGAAAAAAAAGAAAAAACCAAGTTCTTTAGCCATGGTTCAAATAAAGATGAAAAAATGTAAATCTTGCAGTATGGATGAATTAATATTACTATGTGGCATTAAAATATTTTTTGAAAGAATGTAATAAGTTATATTACAAACTTTGCCACCTAATACTATTTTTAAAGAAAGATAGCAAACGTGGAAATTGTAAAGTACGTTTGTGGTTTTAGTGAGTAAAGCTTAATGTGCTCCTGAAAGTAGTGGCTTCGTAACTGCTTCATCAAGATAACATGTTATGGATCCTTCAATTCGTTTACCTTTCCCTCTTGAGATTCCTCCTGTCCTTTTCTTGCTTGGAAAGATGGAAAGCAGTCCCTTAGTTTGGATGGGCACTATCCAGAGTATCCAGAATGCAAGTTAAAAATACTTCAAGAAATTGTATTTCACTTCTAACTTGGGAAGTTTTAAGGTAGTTTTAAATTTAGTAAGTCAAAACATGAACAGTCATACTAGTTGTCACTGTTCTGTGGTTCCTCCTTCTGTAGAAACAAAACATAAGCAGCTGTCTGAATCTGTGGAGTAATATGTCAGACACATTCGCAAATAGTTTAAGGTTGCACTTGTAAATGACCAAGTAAAAGAAATTAAAACAAATGGAAAGGTTGTCACCAGTCTCAAATTCTATTATCAGTTTTCAATGTGTTCTGTAACACAGTAAGCCAGCGCAATCGTCAGTAACAGCTTGCAAAAAAAAAAAAAAAGTCCTTTTGCTTTTGCATAAAGCTAGGTCAGGAATAAACACCAATATTCTGGTTCATCATCAAATGATGAAGAGTTTTGTAAAATGACGTTCCTTTCTGTGAATAAAGCATAAACAGAAAGTAGTGCTAAATTTGTCGTGCACTTTGTTCACTGTGACTCATCCTTTCAGATCTATATATAGGTTCTGCCATCACCAAAAAAGTGCTTTTTGTTGACAAAAAACCTCAACAACAAGTTTTTCTGAACCACTGTTGAATACCGCTGAACTGTTAGCGATGGAGCAGCTATTCAGAGTGTGGTTATGAAAACCATGACTGAGAATTGATTCCACTCATAATGAGGATCAGATGTAGGAGTACGTATATGAATATTGTAGCAATACATCTTGCCAACAGAGGAAGAAAGAAAACAGAGAAGAAAGCTTTTAGCTCTCACAGTGTCAGTTAAAATATTTTGAGATTTAAATTGTTTCATGAAATCACAAGTTGGACATCTCAAATTTTGATGTTTGTTTTTTATCTATTGGGAGGGCTTTTAAAATATATACTCTTTATTATTTTTATCTGATTTTGGGGCTCTGGACCTTTCAGGTTTTATGCTTTTAAATCTAATCTGTACCCATGAGAATGATAATTTTTTCTTTTAATTTTGAAGTTCCAATAGTTGAAGATTTAAGGAAAATACAAAACGTTGTGAGACTTCCAATAGTCCAATTCCCTAAACATGATGTCCAAACTTATGCTATGAAAACTAAAACCAGTTTACGTACATCAATGGGTGAAACGGTCTGGCTACAGAAATTGATTGGAACCTTTTGCCACTGAGTTATTTGAAGCCTGAGTTTATTCTCTTCTTAGTCTTTTTACTGTCATATCCAGAGGTAATCTGCTTGTCCGATGTCTCTGAATCTGCACCTCTCAATGGGAAAGTTTCCTCCATTTGATCAGTGGTGAGTCAGTTTAGGGAAGAGAGATGCTGGGCTATAATTCTTCTTTTCACATATTGGAGCTAAGGTAGTTGAAGTTTATTGCTCATGACTCAAAGCCATCAAATTTTCTGAGATGTAGAAGGCTAAACCAAGGTTTTTATAATGAAAAGGTAATTATAAATTACACTTAAATGACCACTTAGTCTTACCTTGATGAAATCCTGGTCTGATGGTGTTGGGAAATTTGTAGCTAAGGATTACCCTGTTAGTTAAATCCACACTACCCTTCCAATGTAAATTTTTAATCCACATTGGATCTCTAAATAGTCCAAGACAATTATTTAATTTTTGTCTGTTGTGTGCTAAGAGAATTGGTAAAATACAGAATGTTGAATTTATCTAGCCTTTAGGAGTAACATAGAAAACTAAAACATTCAAATAAATACTTTTGTAAAAGGGCTATAATACCTGCAGCAAACAGTTTATGCACAAGTTTTGAATTTATATAAGTAATTTATTTTTAAGTTTTCATTATCATACTGTTCATTGAAAGTTCAGTAATTGAATTATGAATAGTAATTTTCATTTTTTGCCTTTTGGAAAAAGAATGGGTTTATGTACTGCACTTACATTTTGTAGTTTCTAAATAATAGGTAAAATAAGTCTGCAAAAAAATGTGGGGCATTAAAAAAAGGCACTACAGGAATTTCTCTGAAAGAATTTCTCTGAAATTTTTTAAAGCGTGAAGAACACCTTAATTTTAGAACTTCATAGACCTCTTAAAATCAATAGCAATTCTTATTAGATTAGGTTAAAAAAAAAGACAAACACAACTTTGATTGAAAACAATTTAATGTGCCTTTCATATTCTTGGTTAGAAAAAGATATGAAGTAAAAATAAGGCAGCTAAGAACCTTGTTTGCAATGTTAACTATTAATAACATTTCCAATAAAGTAGAATAGGTAATGCTAATACAATTCCCAAATTCTAGGTTCTGTTTCTGAATGGTTAGATAGTATTATGAGTCCACAAATAAATGTCAGCAGTTTGGTTGCACTTCATTATCTGCTTTTCTAAATTAAAACCAAATAAATTGAAATAGCAGGTTCAGTAAGTTCAAGCTAGTAATTCATAGGTGCAAATCAGACTAAAAATGTACTTGTTGAATTCATTGCTTTCCCTCAAATAATTTATGACGTTAGTATCACATTAGGTTCTAGAGAATCTGATTTTTGAGGCATTCACAAATCCTTTCCCCCTACATGTCACTAATCTAGCATCACCTCAGTACAAGCTTTGTTCTGTGATCAGGTGCTCTTTACTTTCATTACACACCCCAACTTAATTCTATGAGAATAACCCAAAATAAAGATATAATTGCCTACCTGCTTAAATTTTTTATTTACAATATCCACTGTGTTATAATTTTAGATAATTTTGTAATTATTGTTTTGATTTTAGTTTAGATGAAGGGGACACTCTTGAGGCACATCTCCTAGTCACCTCTGCTACTCTGCCTGGCTTTACATTGGAGAGCTGTCTTGGCTCGTGTAGACTGGATGCCTTTAGATAAAAGTAAACTGAAAGATGCTCTCTAAGAGCACATCAGGTGGATCCCATCATCTAGACATCATTCCAGACAATGGTCGAGACTGAAGTAAAATCCACCAAGGAATATATAAAGTGGATGATGAACCTGTTGGGTCATATCGGTCGGCTCTTGTGGCTTTGTCTATTTGTTAACATGGACATAATTTATGAAAATCTCGCTGATAGCTTGAGACATGTTTTTCATGAAGCAGAGACTTTCCTGTGGTATATTCATGCAATAGCAGAAACTTGTGTTTCAGCCAAAGTAATATATTTATTGCAAGTAAGACTACTTTTAAAGATCTTTTGTGAAGGTTACAAAATAATGCTCAAAAATGTGAGAATGTAGTCCTGATTTAGTCCTTTTGTGCGTAGAGGCTGTGAATCACTCACATTACATATAGTTCTGCAAGGCTCCTGCTTCATTCAGTTCTCACGATGCTTAGTGACCATTTAATAAAAAGCTACCCAGTGTTCTAGTTCAGTATCAGAAGTGTTTGACAGTTTCCCTTGTTTATAGCACATCATTCAAGCTGCTCTGATGAGGATTACCGTTTACTGTAGTTTGTGAATGCTTTCTAAACATTTCTGGAATAATCTTCACCATCGATTGAGGAATGCGTTGCTGTTATTTGTGTTCTCTGTACGGTAGACTAAGACACAGGCATTTGTGATTGATTTTTTTTGGAGCGTTACAAAAACTTTGTCCAGAACACCGCTTTCCTAGACATCCTGTCATGTCAAGCACATCAGACTGATGATTAGACATCTCAGAAAGGGAAGCATAAATTTATGTCAGCCTGAGGAAAAAGTTCACCACTTGTTTAGTATCACACAGAAAATCTGTGATAAAGGTGGAATTGGTCCAGTACTCCAGAATCCCACTGAACCGACTTCAGTAGTTAGGCTTCTCTGCAGGACTGAGTGGTTGCACAGGGTCAGAGCAGAGACACATCCCTCCCCGTGGTCTGCCATCAACAATGGCCAACAGCATACGATAGGGAAGAGAAAGTGAGCATGTCAAACAAATGGAATAATTTCACAACTCAAGGACTTCCTTAGCCAGAAGAGATCCTTCATTTCAATTTATATTGATGAATTTTTTCCCCTGTAATTTTTTCCTGGTTCGTTGGTGAGTATCGCGCCCCCTCCCAGTTCAAGTGATGTCTACCATCCACAGAATCTTGCATCAAGGAATTACATGACTGAATCCATGCTCTGTAAAGAACCACCTGCTTCGATGTATTCTGAACCCAACCTAATTTGATACCATTTTATATTTGTATGGAAAGAGAAAATGGACAGTCAACCCTTGGTTATCTGTTCCTTGTGATAGTTTTATTTCTTTTGTATGTTCTATCAATCCTCTCTTCCTCAGACTAACGAGTAGTCATCAAATTAGTCAAAACTATTGCGTTTCTTCACACCTGCTGTCCTTTTCACACACATTTGCCAGTTTTTCTTTTCTCACATTTGATACTACTAGGTTTGCTTCTTCGGTCACACCTTTGATATGTTGATTTTGTTCAACTCTCATTTATAACCCAAGACCTGATTCTTTAGTGGCCATTGGTCATCTGTGTCTGTCATCATGTAGATAAAGTTGGGATAGCTGTTTAAATCAAACGTCACCTTACATTTATCTCCATTGAATATTGTTCTACTATTGTGTTGTCCATTTACTCAGTCTTAATAAGCTCTGCAATTTCTGATACTGAGCCCTATCTTAAATCCATAAATAACACAACTTATTTTTACTTACCTTAACTTTTCTTCTTTTCTATCTTTTCTCCAGTCATTTGTCTATGCCATGACCTTCTGTTTTATCCTATGGAAGATCAATTTCTTTGTGCCTTGGGAAAGGTTGCTTTTTAGTGTGATTTGAAAGTATCATTTACATCATTGATACAACTGATGAGTCAGTGGACATTTACTTTAGGCTGAGCTGGGGTGCTCTGTTGCCTCCCCTAATTTGAGTTGAATGGATTCTCCCTTGATTGTAACTGGTGCTTCCAGTTATATTTATCCTTGAAAAAAGGGGCAGTTCCATGCAGATAGGTCAAAACCAAGACACCTAAGTTTAGCTATCTTACACTGTATTTGTTATTGAGGAGCTGTGCTGTGATGGACTATTCTTAATTAAGATAAAAGACTCCAAAATATTTATTTCATGCAACTTGTCTTCAATTTTTTAGAATTTAATCAACTTCATGTAGATTTTCATGTTTGTGTGGATTTTCGTTTTAGAAGAGCTAACGTGACTGATAGTGTGGTATTATGTGAACTTCATACATGTGGTTATATGAAATGGAGCTTGGAGACATACAGCTTTTTGTTTGTAAATGGAGTTGGAGCCTACTTCCCACGAAATTCTTAGCAGTCATGGATGAACTAAAATTTTATAATGTTCCAGTTGAACTGAAATCAGTTATTTTGATGATAAAATTAAAATAAATATTGAGTTTGAACTAAATTAAAAATGTTTTCCTTGAACCTCAGATGTCTGATTCGTTTTCTTTCAAAATCCTGGAAAAGATAAATTAATTGATACACCCTATTTCAGGGTGAAAAAAATTATTGACTGACTTAACTGATATTTTTACAGATATTTTTAATAGACTTTTAATTTTTGTCTGTCTAGGATTTCTGTCTTTTTGCCAAATATGATGACTGAATAGCAAAGTTCCTTCTGTCTGTTTCCATTTGAAATACTAATTAGATTTGGAACACTGCTAAGTTCATACATAACTATTTAGATTTATCCTTTCTTTTTAGACAAATACAGATAGGAAAAATACTACTTTTTATACCTGTTTAACTGTCCTTTGTATGTTAAAATTTAGCAAATGAATAAGGAATATAGTAATAAAAATAATTAAATAACGAAAAGAAAAATAAAGAATAAGGTACTAGGTCATACATCATCCAAGTGTATTGCCGTAGGAGGGCAATTTCTCATCAACAGGTATCAGAAACTGACTTTATAAAACCTAAGACGTGATTTACCTCACCTAGCTTCAGATGCTCACAGTGTTGGTATCAAGATCTGAGAACATCATCTTGACACTCGTAGTCAATGGGAAGAAATAGACATTTATGAAGAAAGGCTCTGCTCAGCCAGAGACAGATGTCTGAACTGGTTTTGGTGACTCAGGATGTAAGAGTTTAGAGCTCTTCGAGCTAGTTTGACATGGCTGCATACATTATGTCTGGAGTGATAAGTGTCACCTCCTAAACCACAGAGAACAGAATGACTTGTTCAGGGAGGTTTTTTTATTAATCTCTTTTCATCGTGGAACTCTTGGTACTTTGTTGGTATATTCTGATTTGATTTAGAAATTTGTTTAACTTGTTGCATGGTTTATCTATACAAAACATTACACTTGCATCATTGTTTTAGGATGAACATATAGGTGCTCAAATAATTTAGATTTAGATCTTTACTTGTGTGTTAGGGCTATGTTTCATATTCAATTAAAAGTCAAAATGGAAAAACGTACATAGATTCATAGTGGCATATAGGTGGGGTATATTAATTGAGCTAATTTGTGTCTGAAATACTAGGTTAATCGTATTTGTTATGCTTGTAATGCTTGTAAATCAGAAAATAATTGCTTAATTGTAAATTACATATTGATTAAAGCTCACGTGTGATTTCAAAGGATGACTGTATTTAGTTTTGCACAGTATACGGTTCCACTGAGAAAATGTTCATTTCTTCTAGACTTCAGACTGAATGTTTCCAACAGATGCTTACAGCATGCTGACTTAGAACTTTAATGAGTGACTTTTATTTGAAAATGCATTACGTATTATTTTATTATTTTTCTCTTAGATGTTTTCACAAATCATTTACAAAATGAGAACAAACAATACTTTTTAATTTTGGTGCGTGAATTCAAAAAAAATGCATGCTCTGTGTATATCTGTTTTTTAGAATGAGCCAGAAACTACATAAATCACAGCTCTGAGTGTTTTGCTGTCAGGTAGACTAGCAAGAGATTCTATATGGTTACTTTTTTTTAAAGGAAAATTAAAGCTAGTATTAAATGCAAATTTCTTTTTCAGTGTTATGCTGGTGGACTACATTGAAAATAGGTTTATTTTTCAGAGTGTACATTGATCTTAAACAATTCCAAATTGCATACCCAAAATGTCTTAATGTGGTCGTATTCTTTTTGCATTATGGTTAAAGAGAATCCAGACTTTCAAATTTTATCTCTTCACAAAGAGATAATTTTCTACTGATTGTTAATTTTTGCCTGATTGAAGAACAGAAGAATAAAGAACACGAAAAAGCCTCTGTTCATGGAAAGTTTTTACTTAACAGCCAAGAATACAGTATCAGTGTTATTGCCAAATAGTGTAAGTGCAAAAATCAGTCGATTAAACACATAATCTACAAAATGTAAATTTTATGTCATTTCTGATTGTTAATATGTTAAGTGTGAGTGGCAGTATTTTTTTCAGATGATTGATTAGAAATTCAGTTGATTTTATACTGTGGTCTTCCTAATTAATTATATATGTAATGATACAAGACTAAATAGGGAACTTAATCAGGGAAAACCCATAACAATATTGTCCAAATCAGAATTTGTCAGTAGTAGATAGTAACGGAGGCATTTGGAATGTGGTGTGCAAGGGAGTATGGAAGAATCTGTGTTGTGATTATGCTGGAATAAATAGGCTGTTGGAAGCACAGAAACATGGAAGACATTGCTTGAGAGCAACAAGTAGAAAAGTAAAAACAGACTAAACCATACTTTATTCTTTTTGTCACGATTTAAGGAAAAAGTTCTTGAAGTCATTGCTTATAGCTGGCTTAAAGTAACACTTAACTTTGAGCCTGAGTTTTAGCCACTCTAAGATATTTGTCTTTCAGTTTCAGAAACATATGTAGTTACTTTTTCAGTTTTATCATTACAACACAGTGCAACTTCTGTGTGGCAGATAGGGGAGCAGTCACAAATGGAAATGTGAGCTTCTCTTTAATGTCATGGTAAAACTCAAACTGGGTAATCTTTGTGTATAATATCTGGATGTTTACTGGGATGTTAGTAAATTGGAATTCTGAGTCACTTCCTTAAAAGGCTACTGCCCTTATATATTTACAGGTGTTAATACTTGTTTGACAAGTGTTTTTGTTAAAATAACAATAAAAGCTTTTTCTTTAATAAATGGTGACCTAGTTCTATAACTGTGTTAGTATTTCAACTTCACTTGTTTTCCTAAGCATGCTGCTGCTTTTTTTAATCAACCTTTATTATCATACTTATCATAAAGGGATCATACTTATCCCTTTATTTTGATTCTCAGATATACTTTATTAACATTGAAGTCTTAATGATGAAGCATTTCCTATGTATTTTGTATCATTTCATTCCAGAGAAGATTGGAAAAGGATTAGAAATGCACAGAAAATACATTAACATTGTTTTAAGTAAAAAACCCCTCTCATCTTGATTAAATATGTAGGAAGAAACTATTACAAATCTTACAAGTATTTGCTTTAAAACTGTTATTTAACAAAATATTATATATCATCAGTTGTTTAGACCAACTGATTGGTCTAAACTGATTCTGATATACTTCCTTCAGTATTTTGGAAGAAAGGTAGACCTCCTCCAGCCTCACTTTTCTCAGCTTTTTCATTTAGCTGTTCATATGAACCAATTGAATTAGTAATGATCTGAACTGAACTGAAATGAAATAGGGAAAGTATTTTGCCCTTACTGAAAGGTACCTTGTTTGAAAATCTGATAAGCACTTCAATGAAACCTGGTTCTAATTTTATATTTGGTGATTTCCAGTGGGTTGCTGGTTTGATTTTTTTTTTCTTTTGAACTTTATTGTTAATTGTTTATTGTTAATACTGTTTTTTTTTAAATTGACACAAATGTCATGTAGTGAGTCCATACTCAAAAATGGACTATTTTAATTCCAATGAAATTTTAAATCTATTTTAAATGCCTCTTATTTAAATTTTAAATTTGAGTTTAATGAACTACATTATTCTTGTTGTTGTAGTTGTTAAGAGTATTAATGACTGTGGGTTTTGTTCTTATAAGCAAGATAAATGTACACATAGTTAGAAGTGCTTATAAATAAACATGCATTTCCCTTCTGACAGCTTTAGACTTTCAGTTCTGAATGGCTTCTGTAAACCTGTAACGATTCTTATTTAAAACCTGTTGTTAAAAAGAAAAGAGATTTGAAAAACTCTAGAGGTCTGTAGGGAATTGTTCTCTATTCTTGTATGGGGTCTCACACTAAGCATAGTATAATCAGCGAGGAATCTACACCTTTCAGATAAAAAAGGCAAATTTTGTGAGTATTTAAAATATATTCTAAAGTAATTGCAGATATCGATTCTGTGTGGTTAAATCATAATTATTCAACTTTTCTTCAAGTAAGTGCAACAAATTTTTTAAAGTCACAGATATTCATCGGTAAATGTGCAAGGCTCTAACAAGTTTTCTTACATAGTTCTATCAGTACATTCCTATCCACAGTAATGTGAACAGATATTCTCAATTCTCTGGATGATGTATTTGTAATACCAGTCCATTGTAAATTAGTGTGCTCACAGAGATGAATAAAAGATGCATATTAACTTCTCAGGCACACTCTATAAAGTTTTTTGGAGAGACAACTTTTAGTGGAAGAGTAGAAGTTGGAGTCAGGAAAGTGCAACTGAGGCAGAACCTACACATGTGCTTGATACTATTTATCTTACAGAAAACTAACAAGTTGTCTTAGGGAAGTCTCTCAGCAAGTGCCGAGGTGCACCACCGTGCTTTCCCTAAGCACAGATGCATGTTTTTAGAGAGTTTCTGCCCCTCCACAGAACATCGGGTTTAAGTGCTGTGGACACCCACCCACCTCCCCACACCCAACACTAATAAAAGTATTGTTGGTACCAGATTTTACTAATTACTTCAGGGGGTTGTGCCTTTGCCGTATCAGCCAAAAGTGAAAGCCTTCTTTGTGCTCTGGAAGTCCCCAGAACCTGTCCCCTGTACCTGCAATAAGATTTTCTTCCCAGATCTGGCAGAATAAGATATCCTTCAGCTTTTGAGTTCTTCTCTATTGAATCTTTACTTAAAGCAGCAGCAGAAAAAGTAGCCCTGTGATTTTGTGCAGTGTAATACAAACATGAGGTAAAATGGGTAAAAGATGAAAAGACTTCCTAAAGAAGTGGATTTTTAAAAGGATCTTAAAAAGGAATTTGAAGTGCAGGTTTTGCTTGGCAGATAAGAAAAAGGAAGGCTTAGTCAATGAGAATATGAGTGAGGAATGTGTTTATGCGTATTCATTTAAAAATCTGGCTATCCTAATCAACATCTGCCACAAATCTAATAATTGACTGGTTTTTATTGTTATTCCTGAGAAGATTCCAGGTAGTAGGAAGTGGGATTGAATTACCAAAATTTATCACAGTTGTATAATAGTGTTTGGGGTTGGGGGGGGGGAGAGAGAGATCAGACTATGGTATTTGGAATCAAATATTCAGGCACTGAAGAGCATTTGTACCAGCCGAGTAAACCAACTGATCTCTAGCACAAAAAAGGAAAAAAAAGAAGTTATTTTTAGATTGGTTTCCTAGCCAATATGTCAATATGACACCCAAGCTGAATTTATGCTTAATTGCTATTGCTAGCTGTTCTTTTGGTCCCATAGTCAGTACGTAGGTATTCAGCAGCAAATCAGCATGGCTATGTGGAAGTCTTCAAAGCATGTGCTGGCTCATGACCGGTTGGGAGTTAGTCGAGGTAGAAGAGAACTGGGAGAAATCTCTTAGGGAAAGGGAATAGAAAAGAGAAGGAATTAGGAAAGTGGAGAGTAACTTAAAGTAACTGCAGTAAAAAGGAAGGAGAAGAAATACGTCTTGGATGAGGAAATGTCAAGACACTTTCTGAAGAAACCTGAGCTTTGCTAGCTCTGCTGCTTCGAGACAAACCGGGTTATTTCATCACAAAAAATTGAGCACTGTGCATGCTGTATCTGTATTAACATGTTAATCAGGTAAATAACAAAGGCAGTTTTTGGGTTTTTTTTTGTTCTCAGATAGTTCTGCCTATTTATATGCACATATATCCCTAGGATATTCTGGTAAGTATCAGAGATTCTGTTGCTGAAAGGGGAGACTCAGTCTTGAATTTCTTTAGGTTCTATTACCATCTCTCCCTCCCCCCTTCTGAACACATTAACACTAATTAAGTTTTCATTTCCATCTTTGTAAAATATGATCTTGGTAAAATGCTTCTGAAGTTGCAGGAAGAAGTAGGTGTTTAAAATTCCTTCACAACCCGTGTTGCCTTTCTGTGCCTCGGTAATGCAGATAGCCAGTCCATGTCCTTAAGGCACAGCTGGGCTGTAATAAATGGGGCAGCCCAATCCTCTTATGGCTGCTACTCTGAACTAGTTTGCTGAAGTAAAAAACCTGCATTCTTAAATGAAGAGAAACTAGTAATACAGTCTAGATTTGACTACTGTCTTTGCAGTTGCAGATTCACTCTCAGCACTGCCTCTCGTGGAGAGAACTAGAAGATGAGGTTATTAAGTAGCTATAAACTATACCTTTTGTTTAAGTTACAAACTTTTTCCTGTCCTCCAGATCTTCTGACACATGTCTGTGAAGGCCAACTTTTGCTTTTCTCTCATCTTTTGTGGGTTGCTGTGTGACAGGACTGGAAATCTAGTCCTACTAATTTACTTGGAATTATTGTACAGTGCAGGTCTCAGAACCTCCTGAAAAACTTTGTGTATTCCTTTAGACTGTATATTCCACTTGAAATGTGACATCTTTTTTAGAAATATATCAAAGCTTTTTGTAAAGATTTGGAAAGGTAGATAATTTACCAGATCTGTTAACGGTGCTAACATATTACTTATTTTCATTGTTTAGAGATAAGTGTGACTTGTACATGTACACAGCCAAGTAGTAGCTTTCTACCATGGATTCCAAAATGCTCTCTTTCCTGCTAAGTTAATTAGCTGTCTACTTTTAGGTATCTCTGGCCTTACAGATACTTAGAGTTGGTAAACGAGTTATCTCTTAACCCTTTGTTATATGAATGTACTGGTTTATAGTTTTAATACTTCTGTTTGAGAGGTACATTTTAGCTGTGTGATGCTCAGATGAGTTATACTGAGGAAGATGGGCCCATCTGTTTGATTGATATTTCCCATTGTATCAAGGCTGAGGTCATCTGAAAAAATTAATCTCTGATTTACAATGGAAGTAATAAATTTGGGACAATAAAAGTTCTTCAGAGAACCTACATTGTCTGACAATTTTCCACTTAGAGTTTTCAAGATCTGTGTATTTAAACAGTTTTAATCCATGTAATGTAGAGTATTGATTTTGTATGGTGCTTGAAAATGTCATGCAAGATTAAATCTTATAGCAGTCTAAGTGTACGATGACAATACAAGTTAATGTTATTAGCCAAACTTGTTATAGCATAAAAAATGGTACCGAGTTTAGTTGACAAGACTTACAAGTGAATGAATTATGCTATCATTTCTTAATTATTTACTGCTCAACCTTTCCAGAATTTATACTGGCTTGATGTCAGCCTGCCTGTAGTTTCTCAGGTTTGATCTTCATAAACACGGACACCACATTGAGTTTTTGCAATTCTCTTGATCTTGTGGAGTATTCCGAGATTTGTTAAACACCCACATTAATCTTTCAGTGAATTCCTTTTGCTTTAATTGCTCTCCAATGGCTTTAATACTTTTGGGGTATAAATTATCTCTGGATTTTAATAAAACACCCTCCTTCCTCCCAAATTGAGATTTGCTAAATGCTTATTTAATTACATTTTAAGAATTGGTTGTTATTTTCTTAAGCTCTAATGGTGTGGATTTTTATTGACACTTTTTGTGTTTTCTCTTACTCACATGTCTTTCTTTGCTAATAATTTCCAATTTAGGAATCCAGCTGGCTTATAACACAGAGCCTGTACTTATAGAATCACAGAATGGTTTGGGTTGGAAGGGCCCTTAAAGACCATCCAGTTCCAACCCCCCTGCCATGGGCAGGGACACCCTCCACTAGACCAGGTTGCTCAAAGCCTCATCCAGCCTGGCCTCGAACACTTCCAGGGATGGGGCACCCACAACTTCTCTGGGCAGCCTGTTCAAGTGCAACTTGTAGCACTGCTAATGGGCCTTTGTTTTCTGCTTACAGATCAAATTTGAAGTGTTTGCAGTGCTTTAATGAACACATCCAGCTTTAATACACTGTCTTGTCTGATGCACAGCCTATAGATATTTCCCTGAAAGTACAGATGGGACAGGGCTTCCTGAGATTAAGTGAAGCAGTGGCAGGAAAAGCCATGAATAAATCAACCTTCTGTTGACAATAACTCAGGATTTGTTAGAAAACTTTCCCTTTTGGGAATGTAGTTATACTTTCAGCTGGTTTTTAAGTGCAATGACAGAGAAATGCCAAAAAATGACACTCTCTTGTTCTCTGCGTTCACTTGCTAAGGGATTTATGGCCTTCCAACATGGATGCATCATTAGTATAAGGGATATCACTGTAAACATTGAATTTTGAACTGGTTTATTGCCACACTCCATAGCTGGATAATGCTGTAATTCTGCTAGAGGTAGAGCAAAGGATGCCTGATTGTTTCGTCGGATGGGTGTCCAGCAGTGAGAAAATCACCCGTGCTCCAGGTTTGCACTGGCTGGATGCTATTCCACCTTTCAGGCCCAAGAGGCTTTTTTCTCTATTATTTAGTAATGATTTTCGTAGGTATTTTTCATTTGTCAAAGGCAATCCGGGATATTGAGTACAACTTATTTAAAATCTGCCAAATACAGAAAAAAGAGAGGCCTCACTGAGTTGAAAAGAATGTTAATTCTTCAAAGTAGCAGAATATTGTATTTTAAATGAAATATTCAGTATTTTTCATCTTGGATTTGTGTGTTTTATTTATTAGGGAGTTTTTAAATTAAAACAATTTAAAAATTGATGAAATAGTCTTCTAAGATACAATGCTGACCATACCATGCCATTGAAAAGACAAAATCTCTAAACGTGTACAGTTCATCTGATGAACTTACAAGGTATTGCCTTACCTAACATGCTTACCACTAGTGTCTGCTTACATTTTAGATCTCATATAATCATTTCCATAATTTTCCACTTGAGAATAAGCCAAATAATATTCAGTAAGTACTTACTGTTCTGAAAATGGTGAGTTGAATTTATTTTATTATGCAGGGGACAGTTTCAGAGATATCAAATATTAGAAAAAAATATGTAATGATTGATATAAAAAGACAATGCTGTTCTGAAACATATACCATCACAGAAGTTGCTTTTCATTATTTTAGTATTTTAAAATGAAGAATGATATTGTGACATACGGCCTCTAAATGATACTCCAGAGTACCTGCAGAAGTGTTGAATATTTTTTTTAAATAAAGCAGAAATCCTCTTTAATTTTTATGCCTCATTAATTTGTGTATATCAAAGTCTTATCTTCAGAGTAGGCAAATTAGAAGTATACAGTTGTTTCCTGTTAGAATGTAAATGTTCTTTCAAACATACTCTAGTTTTTAATTCTAGTATCATCAAATGTATTACATAAATGTTTAAAGCTAACCCTCTGTGTTGAAGATGAGTCCTGAGAGCCATGGGATATTGAATTCTTTGCAGCTTGTTGGGAATTAAACCTCTGTAATTTTAATGTGTAAACTTTTACATTAAAATTACTTCTGTGTTTCAAGAAGGTGAATCTCTTTGGGCTTTCTTAAAGACCATTTGAGATGATGAGGTTCTGACAGTACCTTTTACTGACAGTTTTAGCTGTTGCAATCTAATTTTTGTGAAGTCCAGCAAGCCCAACAAATTTAATAAGGATTTTGAAAAGTCATTATTTTGTAGAAATGCTGGTATTGTACAGCATGTTTATAGCCATACAAAATACATAGCATTTTTGAAGGCACTGTACATCTGGAGCCAAAATTTTGTATTTCTTTACTGTATCCTCTCCTAGTGAGCTAAAGGAGTAGACACTGATTATGATACTGTCCTTTCTACTTCAGTATCTTCTCTAAGCACAAAGTGTGTGTTACTAATCAAAAAGATACTTCATTAGTTTTAGAATTTTAAAACTATTCTTTTAGAAGTGGGAACATTGACAGTGTAATAATTTTAAAATCTAATTGCTTTCACCTGTTAAAATAAGAAAAATGCATGGTGGTGGAAAATGTGTGCCTTAGAATGGAAAACAGTTGAACACATACCCTGAAGTGTAGGACTTTTCTGGGTTGGGGTTTTTTTTTTTCCCTGTCTGAGGGAATTGTCTGTTTTGTACTGCTACATCTTCTCAAAAGTCTGTGTGGCTTTTGAAAGCCAAGGATTCTGCGATGTACAATATTTCAGGCGAGCAGCTACTGCCGAGTAATGAGGCATGGGAGCAGCTGGTATTGGTTTATTTCAGAAGCTTTGTGTCTGATTCTATTAGCCTACCTACAGATGTAACTGTTCTTTTCACTGTGTGATCTAAACATAGAACAAATAATTCATAATTTTAAAGTAGTTAAATGATCAGTTTTGCATTTTGTTTGAAGTTTATTGTGTGAGGCTAATAAACGGTGAAGTAAATTGTGAGTTGCTACTAAAACTAAAGCAAATCTTAACTAAGCAAAAGAACAGGAACTTTTATAGAAAGAGAAGATGAATGTTGGTCACTGAACCCTACTGAATCTAAACAAAGAAAAAGATTACCTAATAGTCTTGCAATGCATTTGAAGTACAGTCTGCTATTTGTTTGGGGAGTTGAATGGAATATATGTCTTAAAATATTTCAGCAGCAGTAGTGGTGTTTTCCAGTGGGTAGATCTTAACATTACTAAATTATTGTATCTTTTTTCCTAGTCAAGACTCGTTATTATACTGTAAGACAAAAATAATTGAAGCTTTTTTTTACTTGCCTGTGATGCATTTTAGAGCTAATTTGTACTAATGATGAATTGCCTTATAGAGGACTTTATGCCATTTTTAAATTATTTATTTATTTTTTGCCCAGTTTGTGCTAGTTAACTGAATAATAGCACTGTCTTTAACACTTAATTCACATTTTAATTGTAAAGAGAGCTTTTAATGGCCAGAGAGCTGAGTTATCCAGACAATCAAAACAAATTTCAGAAAACAATTTTTGTCCCGTCCACAAAATAAGTAAAAACAGATGAGAGTTTAAAATACTATACTTCTCTGATGCTAGAAAGAATGTGTATTTGAAATGTTCCCATTACATAATTGTTCTCTTTAGGTTTTGAGTTTTTTTGTCTCCTCAAGTGGACACTGAATGGGGACAGTAGTTTGGACCTAACATTTTAAAAAAGTACAACATGAAAGTGACAGTTAAAGCTGGGAGGCACTATACTAAGTTCGGTAGCTTTTTTTTTTTTAATTATTTCCCTATTACTGCTATCTGAAAGGTGCTTTTAAATGGAAATTGTATTTATGGTGCATCTGAGTTCAGATGAATTGCATGTACCAATTTATGGAACACAGTATATGATGCTTAATATAAGAAATATACAGTTTAAGATTTAAACACATATACTTGGAATACACATGCATATTGCATTCTAAGACTATTTCTTCTGTATTTTTTGTTATTCAGATACGTTAGTTAACCTGACTATTTTTAAGGTGGAAATGGATCAGTTTATAGACGAAAATACACAGCATGGTTGCCTATGATAACAGCAGGTTTGAAGGTACAGATAATCCTTATTATGTCCATAAAACTTTGACTTTAGGCTAATAAACAGTTATTTTAAGTTACTAATATGTGGAATTAATAATGTCCTTGCTTATTTTTGGTAAAAAGTAACAAAATGCCTTTTTCAACTTAAGTAGAACAGTTACTTGTACAATTAATTTATTGGACTACAGAATGTAATACAACCTCCGTTACATAGGCAATCAGTAATTGTCAATACTTTCTCTTCAAGGAGTGAAACTGAATCATTTCCACAGAATTTTGTACAGCTTACTGTACCTGACTAGCACTTCCTAAAGTGTATCTGTATGGTGCACTGCTTGTGGTCTTAGTGGCCTTTAATTTAAAGTCCTTAGCCCTAAGTCTGGTCATCCAGTGTTGATTGGTTCTGGCCTCATTCCACTGTAGGTGGTTTCAATAAATTCTCTCAGGCTTTATGACAAAAATTGTTCATAAAGTAATTGGGAGATTTCCTCAGAGCACTCTACATCAAAGGATGCTTAATTGTCCTGGCCATGCAAGAAGAAAAACAAGATGTGAAGTGCTCAGTTTAATTAGGCCACAACTTTATTAACTCAACTGGGAGCATTATCCAGCAATAAATGCAGGTCATTGTTCTTTCCTTGATCATTCCTGGTTTTAGAGTACTGCTGTTCACTTCCTTTATCCAGCCCCAGAGATGGGACCTCACAGTTCTTCCCTTCTATGAGGACTAAGTTAGGGAATACGTGAATGAGGGGTTTGTCCCTTTGATACCACATGCAGCTTTCCCTTGCCTGCCCAGTAACTTTTTCTTAACTCCTTGTTTAGGACAAATACTTAGAAAAAAACCAACCCCAAACAAATGCTATTTTGAAAGGGATATGCATTCAGTAAAAGAAATAGATGAAGTGTTATTTTAAGAGCATGAAGATGGGCATCAAAAATACTCCCGTGCATCTGTGCTGTTCTCTGCAGCTTACCTTAAAAGCAGCGCGTTGCTGCTTTTCCTTGAGACCCTCTACCAGCAATTTAAGTGGTTTTAGACATGGCAGGTGTAGGTACCTCGCCTGTGCAAGGCTCTGCTTTGCAACAGACAGTGCATTGCAGTGTGTGAGCTGAGTTTCTCCAGGCATGGAGAAAGAGATGGTTGGTGCTTCTGGGAAGAAAGCAGCTTTGCAACACTCAGCTAATACAAGGGACCTGTATGAGACTTGAGTATTCAGCCTCTCAGGTTGGCTCGTATTAAATGTATCATCAGGTTTTAGTGTTTCCTTAAAGAGAAAATAATTTGTATGTCTGCACTTAGCAAACCTCTTCCACCATGGAAAAACAAATATCTGTTTTATCTTGCCTCTCCTATTCCTAAAGAGGATACGAAAAATAAGAGCCAGTAGTTTCTGGAGAGATTCCGAAGCCATTTAAATAGACAAAGGACACCCTCTGAAGCAGTACAGCTGTGCTCTGTAACATGCAAAGAATGTTCCACATTCTACTTTTAATAAACAATCAAACTTTTATACCAAACATTTTCCATAAGCCCACATTTTCTAATTAAAAGTTTGTTTTGTGGAAGGAACTCCAGGTGGTATAATTAGTGAAATATATTTTAATGATAAATCTTCCTTGTCCTATTTTTTGTAATAACAAAAAATGTCCTATGCATTTGAGATGCTCCCTATGGGTTGTATATAAGAGCTTGGTTAATTAGCTAATCAACTTACCCACCTTACCTTTTTAAATGTGTCCTGTTTCACAGGTGTAGTCTCAAATTTTATTTGGGATAGAGGAGATAAATAAAGCATGTAGTGCTAACCCTGGCCTGCACAGAAGAGAGTCTGGCTGTCCTTTTGAATGTCAGTTTCTTAACGGGCACATCAGACCCTGTTTTCAGCCCCTGGTCAGGCTGCCTACCTTCAAGCTATCCCTGTGTCTCTTACATCAGGACTTTCCAAAGCAGAATAGCCTAGATGCTATAGCATGACTAAAATATTGTTAACTCTCAGTGTGTTTCTAAAAAGAGCCTTGCAGCCTCTGAAGACTATCCTTTCCTTCACTTGTGATTTATTTGGTTTCATCGTCTTTTTTTAAAGTTCTAATCAGTATATGGGTTTTATAATACTTTTTTTTTGCCTTAACTCCTCGGATTTATTTCTGCTCTATAATTCCAGTTGTTTTGAATTTTTGATTCTAATATGTGGTGAGCACTGACCAAACCTGCAAGTGTTCCCTGTCCTTTCTTTTTCTGTTCTGTCTAAAGAGATGTTTAGTTTCTGTTCTAGGTGGTCGACTTGCATTGTCATTCACCTATTAAGGAAAGGAAAAAATCATATATGTAGTGATTATGTGGATATTTTACGTAGCATTAACTCAAACTCCTCTTTACATTTCCAATAGTTGATGAATGTCAAGAACTTTGCTTACATTGCAAAGGCTTTGAGATTTTTTTGTGTTTGGGTTTTTCTTCTTTTCAGCATAAGACATGGGCAGACAAACACAATTTAATTAATTTGCTTTAATTTACCATAGAAGTTAAAGGATTTTATCTGGGAGTCATTTACACTTCTGTAGTTTTCATGACTACACCTGTAGTATTAGTTTTACTGTTCCATTCTCATTAGTTTTCCACTGCTTTCTCATACTCCATTCATCCACAGAAGCAGTAACTTTTTGGCATGTGTCCTCTCTACCATGTTTTAATCCTTCTGACTGAGTTGGTGTCTGTCTGAGTGATGACACGCAGTTAGATATTCCTCACTGTGTTCTTGGTTTAGGATGATTTCATATACTTGCATTCCTGGTGTTCACTAGCTACCCAAGGTATCGATCTTTTGCTGATGAGAAAGAAGCTGTTGCTGAAGAGAATAGCATGTCCAAGTTCATAAACAGCCGTCACTACAATGTTGCCTACTCACAGTGTTTGGGAGAGCCCTTGTAGAGTCTAGATTTTTGTTACGGTTTGGCCAGTGTAGCTGCTAGGCAGAACTACAGGAGCATATTTTACTGTAAGAGGGAAGATGAGGAATGTTTCCCAAATCTCCTTATGTTGTGACAAGGTGGATTGTATTTCTTTCAAGGTAACCCGTGACCAAGCATTTGGGTCCAGTCTTGGATTCACTCAAGCTATTCCAAACATTGATAACTGATGATTTATTCTAGACTTCGTCAGCATAGTTCAGGTTCTGGAAAGGCATTCCAAAATGCTAAGGAACAAATGCTAATTGCTGCGAAGGCATATGTGGGAGTAAGTGTTGTGTGGCCTCTGTTGGTGAGTGAAGTCGTAAGACGTAGATGTTAGTTTTGTGCCCCTTTCTGCCTGCTCACATTTCTTCTCCCATCTCCTCCTTATTGCCCAACATCATTCTCAAAGTCCCCCTTGCAGAGAGTAGGTTTCTCTGAAACCCCAGAGCCCTGTAGCACTGGCCAATGTTATTGCTTTTCTACCTGTTTTTCCCATGGTGCTGTCCTATTGACTTCATTCTCCTGAGAGACGAAATCTTACATTTTAATCCAAGATTTCTAGCCTCACTGTCATCTGCTAAGAAAAAGAACAAATCGATTGTAAAATCAGTTTGATCACCACCTTGAGCTTCTAGCTGCTTTTGAATTTTATTAGGTAAGTAATCTCTAAGTATTCTGCAATATCTGTATAGCTTACAAGGTATTTGTGGCTACTTTTACTCAAATCCCTAACATTCACTCATTGGATTCAATGCAGTTACGAAAGATAGTATTTTGTATTTTATTTTGTGCTAATCTGCTGTGAATGAGGGAAACGCATTCCTCTGCGTTGTGGAGCAGTACCTTTTTTTCTGGAGGCTGTATTTCTCCTCCAGACATGCACTAGCCTTATTTCTTCTGACTGGAAAAAGAGCTGCTGTCCCTGTGAACACTGTTGACATGAATGGAGCTACGGCTATTCCTGTCATGTCTGGTATTCCCAATTTACCCTCTGCTTCACTGGTTTATGAAGAATTTTACCAGCTGCTTTGGCAGGGGAAAAAAAAAAAAAAGATGATGTACATAGCCTATTTGCTTTCCAGAGTGGCTGAAAAATGACAGTGAATTTAGTGATGCTCTTTTTACGAAGTTGCATAATTATTAAAAATGCCTGACTATATGAATGCTCCCTTTGCAGAGTATCTGTGCCAGATAAAGGCCCTCAGAAATCTGTGAAAAAGTGGAAAGACTTTCTAAGTTATTATGCAGAGAAGAAAGAAAAAACCAAACCCTTTGCTGATTAGGAAACCTCACGTGATGCCAGAGTGTAATAATGAATATGAATGTACGGTCAATGTATAAGAAGTACTGTATCACTGTTTTCTTACACTTGTAGGAGTTGGTAGTAGTCACTCCATGTCGATGTCAGAATGGTTCTTGTATTTTTTAATTTTGCGTTGATGTACTGACTTAGAACCTATGACAGGACAAGCTCTGAAGCGCTGACCGGAGACATTTATGCTGACAGATGTGAATGTACGCAAGGAACTCTGAGGACTTGAGTGGTGTGGGAAAAATCCAGTATATGCTTCCTATGTGCCCGTACTTTTGGAGCCTCTTGCACTACTCTCCCAAATACACTGTATGCTCTTCTTTTTCCCTTTTTCTAAAGTTCACAGACAAGGAACCAATGTCCTCCCTCATTTTTTCATTGTATTGGCCAAGAGTTCACCAGCTCTTAAGGTCCCTGCCCATGAATCCCATCAGTATTTAGTCTAAAAGGACAAACCCCAGCACAAGTAGTTGTTCCACACAGCCCTGTACCAGTGATGGTGCAGCATTTCTCTTCCCACCTCTGTTTTGTGCTATCAGTACAGCTGCTTATCCTGATTTGGATAAAGCTAAGATGCTTTCCCTCTTATTTTCACCTTTTAAAATATTCCTTACTGATACCAGTAAAGTCATGGAAGATAAGCAGATGATGTTACCTTATAGGTTTTCCTTAGAGTGAAGGATGTTATTTTCTAACTCAGGTGGAGACAGACCTTTGGCTTTTCTGCAGTCCCACATTGATACTGGTCAGCCCCTTACAGTTATCAAACATTGCTTACAGTAGCAGAGAAATACACTACCCACAACAGATAAGCTTTAGGAAAAAAACAGTGTCTAAGAACCACCCTGTTGGGTTGAAAAATCTCTGCAGCTGGGCTCTGCCAGTGTATAACATTGTTCAAATGATGTGACAGTACTGAAGAGCTGATTGGCTTCAGTCTTTGCCACTCTTAGGTAAAGCTTTGAAGGTGAAACCCAAATTCATTGTTGGTTGCATTTCAGATATTCTTCTTGAGTTTTTCAATTTTAGCAGGAGGTAGAAAATTGCAACCTCCTGTTTATCAGCCTTTAGTATCCACTTAGCTTTCTAATTCTGGCAGGTGGATTTTAATATGATCATACAAAGTTTGCTGTTCTAAGGTACAGAAAACGGTCTTACTCCTAAAAAAATAAAATCATTTATATGAGCAGTCGAGTCCATGTGACGCTGATGTCTGTGTGGCATAGCCTTTATTTTGGTGGGTACGTTACTAACAGTTTTGACTTCCTTTTTCATTAAATATGGAGCGACGTCAGATGGTTGAAGCTCTGTCACATTTGGAGGAAACGGCCCAGAAGATATTGGTGGTTCACTGACAGGCAAAATACGAGCATGCAGATAGTCTCTGATGAAACTGGACTAATACAGTGACATACAAATCTAACTCATGTTTTCTTAAACAATATATTTAAATTTATGAAAAAAAGGGATGCATATTTAAATAGGGAAAAGAAGAAGAACTACTATAGGCTTGCACATGAGAAAAAAATTGAAATAATTTCATTGTCTTAGTGTAACTAAGCTGGAGAGTAAATTCTTGAAATCTAATTATATTAACTTTTGGTAAAAGCAATCCAAAGGAGTTGTTACTTTTCTACCTCTTTTGGTTCATTTGAGCAGCTCTAATGTGTATGTGGCCCTGTCAGACACATATGGACAGGTTTCTTTTTATATTCAGCGCATACCAGTTGTAATTATTTTTAGCTATGCTGTCCAACTGACAAACCTGAAGGCATCTGGAATAAGATTCAGCTCTCAGATTGAGGCACCTGAATATACATGCCCAGTTGTGGGTGTCTGCGCTTGCAGTAGGTGGCACATTTTCAGTTTGTAATGAGTGGAACTCCCACTTTAATTAATACACTTAATGGAGTCTGATGAGTGATTTTGCTTGCCCTCAAGTAGGTGTGTGGGGCGGGATTTATTTGCCCGAACAAACGTTTTTCATGTCACTAGACATGTCTTTAGGTATTGGAGATGTCTGCAGAAAGTTAGCGGATCTAACTTGGGACCAATGGGAGACCTCTGTCCTCCTTGACTGGCAGCTAAAAATTGGGCATGACACCCTCGATCATTTAATATAACCACGGATACCTACATTTAGGCAACTAAGAGCCCTTGTGAATGGTCAATTTAATTTCTTTCTAGGCTTCATTGACTGTAGAAGAAAGTAGACTTTTTTTCTTTATTGTAATAGATTATTAGAAACCAAACATATGTGTGAGGGCCTAAATTTAAATGCTTTAATGTGATGCTAAATTCTGCCTTTGTATTTCTCTCTGAAAATATGAAGTCCAAATAATACCAACAGTTTTTTCCCTGCTATATGAGTGGTTTAAATCTAAATTATTTACTGTTAAATTGTCTACCATATTAAAACATGTTAAGGATGTTTGTCCATGACACAAGACTGAGGGTTACCTGTGCAAAATAGATCAGAAAGCTGCAACTGAGGTATTGAATTTTATTGTGGTAAAGTGAAGAAATGCTGAAGAACAATGCACCATCTTGTTTTAGTTATAATGGAAAGTGGTGCGATCTCAGATTGCATTTTTAGGTAACGGTTGAGAAATACTAACTTTTAAAGACAATCCCTGGACTCTGCTTACCTTTGGTAGGGTCAAATACCACTTTCTGATGAAGTTCTTTAAAAGCAGCATAAAGGAAGCCTCTGTATCACCTCATCTAGCCTTTTTCCTAGATAAGTTTCTGACCTTTCTCTTCTGTCCAAAGGAATTGAGGTGATCATGTGCATTAATCTCAATGGCCAGCTTCAATCCATTGCCATATACAGCGGTACGAAAGAATATGTTTCCTGCTCCTTTCTGATTTTTTAAGACTTCATTCAGCTCTTTTTATTGCAAAAAGTGTCAATTGTAAGCCGTTTAAATTATTTCAAAATCTGTGCAGGAACCAAATAATGGTGGGGAGGGTGAGAAGAAACATGAGTACGACTCAGTGTTGTTAACATAGCCACCATATTGACAAATCTGTTTTATGATAATGCTTTACTTTAGTCTTTTAATATATATTCTCTTTACATTTTAGCACTGGGCAAGAATGATTTTGGGGTCATGATAGCAATATATTATTCTGGAAAGGTGGTTTCTCACTTTCATTTGTCATTTCCACAGAAGGCAGCTTCCACTATTCCCAGTTTGCCAATGAAGAAACATGACTTAATTTAGTTGGAATTACATGCTAGCCACATCACTTCTCTGTTTGGAAAGCACTCAAAACACTGCGATTGCTTTTAAGTGTAAATAATTTTATAATTTATAATGGACGTTGTATGCATTCTTTGAATCTGTTGCTATGGAGAATTTGTTGCCCAATCTGTAGCAGCTTTGATGACATTTAGTCTATTTTGGTAGCCTCCCCTCCAAAAAAAGGAGTTCCAGTTCATATAGTCATGCACAGTTCATTCAGTCATTATCCTATTGAATATATTCTGGGGACATATCTAAAAATTGTGACCACTGATAGAGTTACCAGGCTTATTTCTAAAAAGATTAGTATCGGAAGTTGATACATTATTTCAAAATAAGAAAGCACTATTCTTCAACCTGTGTTAGCAAAGAGGGTTTTTAGCAATATAACAGATATCAATTTGGTCAAAAAAAGGATGTTTGTTTTAATCTTCTGCCCTTCAAGATGGACCAAACACCATTCAGTCTGCCTTCTCCGAGATACATGATCAGATGCTAGATACAGGTTTATCCAGTTAGACCAATTCTGTGTTGGGGGTTGCTTTTTCCAAACTTTAAATAAGCCAGTAAGAAATTTTTTTTGAAGGCCAGAAGGGACTGAAAGGAATAGACACTGTAAGATAAATGACTGAGATGGGAAGGAGTAAGGAGAGAAGAGAGCTAGAAGTGAAAGTGAAAACACAAAATAGGAAAGAATCACTTACTGTTCTTCAATATTAAGTCAGGTTTTTTTTGGAATAGAGAAGTAACTGGATAAAACAGGAGACTAATGGGAAAACAGTGGGAAAATTAGACAAAGGAGGTGAATAAAAAGGGAACATGGGCAGTGTAAGAAAAACAGAATTTTAGTATCAGCAATCAAATACATATGATCAAAACTCTAACATACAGAAGAAAAAACAAAATGAAATAAAATAATAGAAAGATGTAAGACTAACCTGGGGTAGAATTTCTCATTTGTGTACTGTGTACAGTTTAGATCTGTGCAAATTTGGTGGGCTCTAAAGGAGAGCCATTGCTCTCATGATGTGGATAAAACAGTTGGATGTTCTTGGGTAGACAGATGAGCAAAAAGTGATTTTGCAAATTACTCATCAGGGCAGCAAGTAACCCCCCCAGTTGTGATTTCAGGGCATTTATTCTTGTATCACAAAAGCAATTCTCAGCTTTTTGACAAAGTTCAATAATAATTGTAATATTTGATACATCGTTTTGTTGAAAGAGCGTCTTGGCTTTAAAGTAGCATGAACTTGATCAATGGGCTGGTGATTTTTTTTTTCCTATCTCTACAATCTATTCAGAGACACCCGTTAGAGCTTGAAAGTTGTGTTCAGCTAAAGGGTCTAATTAAAATATTGTGTGAATGTTAGTGGAATGTAATGCAGTGGCCTACACAGGTATTCTCATAACAACTGTAAACCAAGCATATAGGGTTTTTTTTCTGAGAATAACATTTGTTTAGACTACATACATCAGACTCATCCAGCCTTAACTTCCATGAATCTCTTCTGGATATACCAGGACTACTTCTTCAGTATGTATCCATCCCTCCTTTCTAATCCCCAAGTGGATGTGCAGTGTTTGCCCTGTGCATTTCTGTTCAACTCTGGCAGAAACACACAGTAATGCTCTCAAAATGGTCACAGGGAGAGGCAATCATGGGGGCAGGTGGTATTCAGGGCTCAAGTTTCCGTTCCCTCTCTGGGGAAAATGGGACCAGGTAGACATAGTCACTTGATGGATTGTGCATTTATAAAGAGAACACAAGGGGTGCATTTTGAGTTTATGAGTTCCTGTCCTTTTGAGCTGAACAACCCCAGATTTTCCAGCTCTGCTTTTATGTTAGACGAGAGAATTTTTGCTGGTGAAAAGCAATGACATGACTTAATATGATTTAAGAATAGGAAAATAATTAGTTAAGAATAATAGATAAGGAAATATTTGTTGTAAGACATGCTGCAAAAATAATTAGAATAAAATGTGCAAGTTGGGGAAAGGATGAAATTCCTTTTAAATTATTCTGCAAGGTGTCTTTGATCAGACTATGGGTTCTTTGGTGGTAGTGGCTCTTGCTGTGGTTCATAGAGTGCCTGTATCAGTGGGGTCTCTCAGCTGATGCTTCCAGCCACTTGTAGTAAAAATACTAATGAGAATGAAGATAACAACGTCCTGCTTGTTCTCATCCATATTTACTAGTAGAATGAATAAGCTGTTAACTCAGTGTATCTGATGATGTAATTACAGTTATCAATGCTGTCCTACAGATGACTTTCTCAATAGAGCCTAACTATCTTAACTAATCCTTTGCTAGTTATCCTAACAAGCAAGGGCAACATTTTGTAGCTGCTCATTTCCTGTATTTTCTGTAACTTTATATTTCTTAATTAAAAAGTTGTTTCTTCATGATGTTGGTGACCACAAACAGATTAAATAGGTTCCTTCCCTCTCACTGTGTAAAAAAGCCCCCACTCACCTCCTAAAATTCATTCTGAGATGGCATACATTTTCAGTGTAATGAGACTGGTAGTGCTATTTCATCTTTTTCATGCCCTGTTTAGGCCTTTAGCATGAAATATTCTTTAGTGTTACCTGGAATGGACTGAGAAGACAGTTATGGAGTGCAACCAACGCTTTTTTTAGATGCATGTTGATGGTATTCTGACTGGGAGAAATATCTAAGGAAGTCTTCACTGCTGTGTTTCACACAAACGCAAGATGCTTGGGTGTATTCACTTGAGTTAACTCGGTGCCGGTGTGAACAAAAAAAGTTGTATCTGAGTTACCATGTCCTTGTTAGCTGTGATTGTATTCCTGAAGCATGGGGAGATGTAACTCGCCGTTCTTTATGCTACAGGAAGCTTAGTAGTTCTCAGTGAACTGTAGGAGAGCCTTCATGTACTTCTGAGCATACACAAGAGATTGTTCCTTGATCGATGCTGTAAGATTGGTTGCAAGTGCCAAGAGATTTGCCTGGTTTTTGTCACAGGAAGTGAACTATTCATTTTTTGAAGATAAAGTAGAAGTAACAGTTAAAGTGGGGAATAAAATATATCCTCTATCACAATGGTTAGCATGTTATTTATATACTTTATCTCATCCCCATCCTTAATTTGTCTAGTCTTTTTATGGCAACTTTTCTAGAGCAGAGATCTTTTTCATATGTTTTAGACCATTTATCACCATATATGCTGAGTTTTATTTGCAGTTATTCTAGAATAACTGCTACTGTACCTTTTTTTGTTGTTCAGATTGCTCCCAGATGGGTGATGCTCTCCTGCATCATGCCAGTTACAGCTGTGGCATGTTAAAGCAAACAAGTGTTTCTTCTGAGGCTGACACAGCACCCATCACTCAGCACCTTTACAGAATGGTATTTCAATACAACTTTGGAGAATGAAGTTTAAAGGTGATGGCACTTATGTAGATGGAGGCATGGATCCATCACCTTGGAGTTGGCTATTGTAAGGGTCCACTGTCAGTGACCAAAGAGAACAAAAGCCTCTGCACCTCTTACTTTGAGATTGTATTTATTTGCGCTCCTGCCATACTTACGGTATTTGGACTGTTTCAAAGCAATGATAATAGTCTCACAGACCCTCATTGAGGTAGACAGCCATTACTCGTATCTCAAGGGTTAGTATTTAAATCTGTGGCATCAGTGGGCTGGATCGAAGACATGCTTGGCGACCATGACTGCTTGTCATCTCTGAAAATCAAAACCAAAATTATTTTCACACCAGTGACCAAAATCATGGCTCTTGTGAAACAATCCAGTGTTGCATCCTCACATCAAGCATTAGGCCACAAAGGTGCGGAGGTTCTGGGAGAGATGTTAAGGAGCAGAGACACTTACTCTGCCTGAGACAGACCCAGACAGGGACAGTTGCTTGCTACCTCTGTACACCCAAATACATTTTTGCTCCTTTCTCCTCCTTCTCTGACTGTGTCCCTCTCCCAGATTGCTAAAATGCTAGCTAAACATAGTTGACTAAATCTAGAAGTATTGTGTGTAATAAAAATGTAAAATCAAATTCTAGTTTGAGTGTTTGAAGCAAGTGTTACAGCCTACAAGGATCCACTTTCAGGACTGGAGTTTTTGCAGTTAAAACTTGTCTGTTAGGAAAAGTTTGCCTGCTTAAGAACGTGTTGGGCTTTTTTTGTTTGGGGTTGTTTTTCTTTCTGCCCTTAAAAATAATAAATTGAGGAACTGTGAGGAACAGATTGAATACATATGTGAAATATTTATGTTTATTAGTACATTACCGCTCCTAGCTCAAAAAAAAAAAAAAAAAGAAAACAACAGAATGGAACTCCTCACTTTTTATTCTTCTTAATGATAATTTTAATCACCTTCAGACAAAATTAACATAGGGTATACCATGTAGTTTGGGAAAGATTTGAAGTCACTTTCTTACTTACAAACCTTTTTTTTTTTCCCTTCAATTTGATGATTTCTTCAAATGGCTTCTTTAAATGCTTTACATGTGTTTGCAAAAGTTATTAATGAGGTAATATGGTATAATTAATTGTTTAATGTCTTTAATGCTGCACTAAAATAGTAATAGCTCAAGCACTGTGTATTTCAAATGGAGAGAAAGAAAACTGTGCTGAACTTGGAAAAACAGGATTCTTAGAAACAAATTATTAGAATAATTAAGTTTCATATCTAAATAATTTTATTCTGAAGTGCAGCTTTACTTCAAGAGTCTGAAAGGGATGACATTTTCCCTGAGTAGAGAAGGAGAAAATGCACATTCTAAAACTGTTTCCCCCATCTTTTCTTATGCAGAGGTTTTATCTGCTGTTTAATGGGTAAACTTACTGTGAAGTATAGTTGCTTGTTTAACTTTACCCCTATTCAAGTCTTTGATTTTGGCAGGTTAGTTAATTCAAATAAAATTTGTGAAGTTAAGCACTTTCAAGAAAAGGCATAGGAGAACCTAATTTAACCTAGAGTGTCTCTTTTATTCTTCTGTTATTCATTTGAAGTGCCCTATCAGCTTGAACTGACCAACTTCAGTCATTTTTACCCTTTTATTTTTTTCTCTAATGTAAACTGAAATTCCCTGCTGTTCGTGGTATTTTAGTGTTTAGCATCATTTAATGAGCAGGTATCATTAAACTTAAAAGGTCCTTTTCTGTATATCTCTGATTAGTTAGTGAAAGAACCAAAGAATTCCTCTAATTTATCTTTGCTTCCTTGTTATATTTTGATGTTGGCCCATTTTACGTTTCAGTGCCTTTTTATGAAATATGAAATTATAATTTTGGTGTGAAAGTAGGACAGAAAGTGGAAAAAAATCTTTGGCACTGCTAACACGTTTAAGCTAGTATATCTTGTTTACCAGTGAACTAACAGAATACTGTTTATTTTTAAACTTTTACTCGTATAAATATGTGTGTCTGTATGGGTACGTGTCTGTCTGCACATATAAATATATATAAAATAGATACATATTCAAATGTAAGTATTCATTATCTGTGCTTTGCAAACATACTTATTAACCCCTGCCAGTAACCTTTGCAGCTGGGTACATGTATATTCACCACAAAATTCTTCCTTTCTTCTACATCCAAAAATCCTATTGAACTCAGTATTGAATTTTAATTTTTAGCAAATATAAGATCAAAGACCAATGAGCTGATGATACAAACTCTGTGGAATGGAAAACCTGAAAATTATTGGTTATGAGGTCATTGTACATATTTGTATATTTAGGCTTGGCTGTTTTAAAAATAGTAACAAAAAGAGATTATTGACTTTATAACACTCATTTATTCTGAATTTTACACTTTAAATCCTTTTTGAGAAGAATAGTCTGTTTTAAGATACGACTCACAACTGGTGGCTCATGTGTTCTTCATTTGAACAAGGGTTTTCTGGATCAGGACCATTCTATCAGTTTGTTCTTTTAAGATCTTAAAGGTATAAATGATCTAATCAATACCAAAATGCATCATTTTCATTACTGAGATATTTGCCTCAGGTAATTCATCATTTGACATAGATACTGCCATGTTTTAAATAGTGACAGTTACGGTAATTGATTAATGCAATCCAGTATGCCATTGCAATATCCATTTCCCATTTTTGATGTGCTAAAAAATATTCCAGCATTTTGATTTTCTTCTTATTTTCTTTTATGAAATAAAATCTGGGAGATAGAAACACTGCGTGAAGAAAAAATAATGAGGGTTGAATGGAAGTAAAGGTCAGATATTATGTAGAAAGTTGCAGATGGCACTGTATGTCATTAACATTGATAACATCTAAAAAGATGTAACAGTGCTGCCTACTGGTAAGATGTAGTAGTCTTAAAGCATTAAAGTCAATGTAGTGCAATTGTGTGTGTGCTATATCCTTCGCTGTAACAACAGCGTTCTCCAGTTTTTTACGTCCTGGTAAGTATTGACAAGATTCATGGGTTTGCATCAGGATTAATAACGCATTCTTACATGTGTCACTTGCATGGAAATTGGAGGTGCAAAATAAAAGATGTAATTATTTTTTGTGGGTACTTGTAAAATTCTGTTCTAGCATAGCTGTATGCATCCTGAATTTTTTGTGTGAAATTGTCTATATTAGATATAAAATTATTTTTATGAATAATGATGCCCTGCTTAGACTTAAGATGCCACATGAAAAAACAGTCTTATCTCATGTTCCTTGTAAAGACTTACTTTGTAAAATGCAAAAAATGACAGCCACTTTAAGAGTAGTTAATAAGAATACGTAGCAGACGCAGGGCTTCCTATCCAAAAAAATAAAATCACTTCATAAAAAAACTCCGTAGTTTACTTTTAAAGATGGAGAAACTGAGACAGTGGATTACTAAGATTATAATTTTTAACTTCATTGTCTGAAGTTAAGCTCTTAAATTCATATTTATGGGTTATTTTCTAGGAGTAAGGAACTATTTCACCCCTTTGAGAATTAGAACCTTTTGTTGGAGATATCTAAGGGAATTATGAGCTTGCCTCTAGGTATGCAGTTTCAAAACAGGGATTGACATCAACATACAGTAAAATTAGGGTATAAGCCTGGTGGGCAAAACTCCGATCGTCCATCTCAGTACAGCACTTCACCTACAGATGCTATTCATTACAAAGTGCAGGCCAATTATTTACTTACACTGACGTACGGAGCTCCTCACCTATTTATTTTTTACAAATACACAGTTATTCTGGAGTTAATAACTGGAAGCTTTTTAGACAGTGGTCATATTTGAAGATGTTCCCAAAAGCAAAAGGCAGAGGTCAAAGAAATAGTCTGGTATCCCTATGGTAAACTGCTTTACCCAGCAGCGAGGAGCTGGAAATTCTGCGGAGTTCTCCTATCAGCGGGGCAAGACGCAGTCATTCATATGCACAGCTCTTTCTTCCCTTGGTGTAGGGCTGCTTTCTTGTGTTGAAATATCTTCCCTGGGAGTCGCAGACTGTAAGCCAGGGCTGCCTGCAGGAGCTCGGTATCAGTCATGGAGATGATTCAGGGAACTAATGATACTTGTAGCTAATTATCTCGTGCCATCTTGTCCTTGATTATCTTCGGGGAAAAAGGAAAAGATGCCTCAACAAGGAACTAATGCTGGTGTCTTCTGCCAGGCTTCCACTTGAGGCATCTGTTGAGATAATAGGTAAAAAAGGGCTAGTTCTAGGAAAGCTTCACCTCTTAAAAGAAACTGCTTGGTTATTGCTAGTTAAAATAACAGTTCATTTAAAACGTGTGAATCAAAGAGGTATATGGCTGATAGTGACACACAACCTTTTAGAGTGTTCCAGGAACCCAGGTATTGTGGAAGTTTATAACCACCTCTGAAATCTGAATGCATCATTTGTAGAATGTGATGCTTCATCAAATATTAGTAACATTTAGGAGGCAGTTTTTACAAAAAATGATCACTACAGTGTTATGCCTTGCATAAATCCAGTCCTGGTCCAGTTGCACATGTTTTATGTATGTCATACCTGACCAACAAAGATACTGATGTATTCCATATGATTACATAGCATATCTCAAATACAGTTTTACATGTAAGTATCTATGTTATCACTCAGAAGCAATAATTCTTTTAAAAATGAGGTCACCCATGCAAAGAAAATGGAGTTTAAACAGCAATCCTTCCCCAAACTTTTGACTTTCACTGAGAGCAGAAGGGTTGTGTCTTTTTCACTCACTTCAACCACTTCTCCACCCAGTGACATTCCAGCCCTAATGAGTAACTTTGGATAAATGCAGTCAATAAAAATTTAGGATCATATTTATGTTTGATTAGCCTGGTTTTTATTTCTTATAATTTCATCTGACTGCCAAATCTAAGCAGTTGAGCCCCATGACACAAAGAATTCAGTGCATCATAACATCCAGTCTGAGAAAGCAGTAATAAGTACTGTATGACACTATTATCCCTGTATCCTAAGCAGGCATGAAAACTGCATTTGCATTGTTGTAGCCATTTTTGTATTGTTCTTGCGGGATGAATACAGCAAATAAATAAAATGTCATTGTAGATTATGTAATAAAATGTCTGAAACTGTAATGCAGCCATGTAAAAATGCAGTCTAACATGATGTGCTGTAGCATAATGCAGAGCAATTAGATAAAATACTGTTTAAAATAGATGAAAAATCCATTCCAATGTATGCTTAGCTCACAGAGGAATATTTTCTTCCCTCATGCCTTAAAACCCAAAGTGGAAGGTCCAAGAAGCTGTCAGTCTCATTTGTTTTTCATCATGTGTATTGAGAGAAAGAAAGTTTGACTCAAAAAACTTGAAAACTCTTTAGCATACACTACGTTCAGGGAGGTTCAAGAAGGCCTTTCTACTGTCTCTTCCTATATAACAAAATGAGATAACCAAAACTGGGGGGAAAAAAAAGGGCCCCAAACTTCTTTTCTAACTCCTTTTCCTCAACTCAGTGCTGTTTTCTTAAAGGATTGTTTCTTCCAGTTGTATACTTAATTGACCATGGTTTCGTGGGTGGGAATCTTTCTTGTATCTTGTGGTGCAAGGTTAAACCCATGATCTACCAACTCGATAGTCATCAGTTTGTGTGAAGTGCTGTGGCCATAGCAGGATAACTGATCAGGCAGGTACACAGCAGGATCATGTGATGGTCAAGCCAGATCAGGCTTGAGAAAAATGGTTTGTACTACGTTATCGGAAGAGAATGACTCAGTTTGATGGAAAATCACTTGCAGATGAGAAAGATGCTGAAGAGCACCCTTAGAACTCACAGATTGCTCAGAAATGTTGGAAAATATTAAGAAAGGAAGGGTGTGCAAGTGTTTTCTTATTTTGCTGGCAGCTATGCTTTTCCAGTGATGATTTTTTTTGATTGAAGCTACAAAAACATCACTAGGGTGAGCTTTATTTTCACTGGGTACCACTGCAACTGGATTTTTAGGCTGTGTCTAGACTGTTCAGTAAAGTGTATCCAGGATCATCCCCATGCTATGAGTCCCACTGTACAGAACAGCTGATGTTTGTGGTGTACATTCTCTGAGCTTCCAAAGCAATTTGTGGCAAGATTCACCTGCTTATTTGGAATGGTTCCTGAAATGTTCTCACTTCTGAACTGTGCCTGCAGATTGTCTAGGAGAGTGCTGGCTGGCTTGAGTGAAAAGCATTTCAAGAGCAATTTTAACAATTTAAAATGTAGGTGTTCATATTCTAGTGCTCAGGAGTGTTTCTAGGCAGTATTTGATTTACTGGTATAGATGAAGATGCCAAGTCCCTGGAAGTGGCAGCAAATGGTGACGTTGGGATTATGAATGGACCCTTACTAGCCCCAGAGGAGTTGAGAAATTAGGTAGAGCTAAGCCTGATGAGCATTCAGATGAAGGACATCAGCCTGGGTTTTCAGCTGTTACTATATGTAATCAAACTTCAAAAAGGAAGAATTCCTATTTTCAAAATAATGTCATTTTCCTATAAAATACTTGTCAGATGTCCTCCTTAGTTACTCAGAGGAGGGCTTATGTAGGTAGAATAGATACGCCTACGTATCTGTTTTTATCATCCCCGTTCCTGTGATGAGTTGGTGTAGTCAGAAAAGGCTTGGCCCATAAAAAACAGCATTTAGGCACACACTACCTCACGTGCAAGAGCAGTCCTTACTCTCTTTGGGACAAAATCTTGACATCTTCCTTAAAATTTAGTTTTCTTCTTTTTACTTTCTCATTTTTAGGTTCATTCATATTTTGACTGAGTGGCACTGTGGTTGTTCTCAAGAAAAGGATTCCCCTTTGGCTGCTGCCTTTCTCCAGCTTATTTCTTCATGTTCAGCTTTACTCTTTCCCATCACACACCAAGATTTGGTTATATTCTTTTTGGTCTCTCTTTCCTCTCAGAAAGTTGCAGTTTGTACTGTTTTTCCCCTGTGCCTCATCTTCCACGTTCCATTTATTATTTTTGCCCAGATTTGGCATAGTGTTTATCACCTGCCATGCCCTTAAAATTGTGTTTGGTGTTCCTCTTCCATCTTGCCAGGATATGGTGTAGATACACCACTTGTGAGGCATCTGAGGTGTTGAGAACCATGAAGTACATCTAATCTTTCCTGGAGATGTGATTAAGAGCAGGAACATCAAGTGGGATGTATTTGTAATGAAAATTCTTAAATGTTACGGTGGGATAGGTGGGATGTTTCTTATGATAGTCTTTCTAGTTAAAAAACAAACTTGATTTAACAATCAAACTTGGTTTGTTACAAATCCCAGTACGGAACAGTATCTTATTGCGAAATGTTTGAAGAACTGCGAAACAACTCCTTTTCAATCTGTAAAGTGCAACATACCTTTCCTTTGTGAATTAATGAGAAAGCAAAGAATCACGGCAACGTTTACCCCTATACAGTGAAGTTTTAAGTAAGTAGTGTTTGACATATCAGTTTTGGGTAGGGACATATGTCGAATATTCTCAGTTCAGCATTGTGAGCAACTTCAGGGGGCTGACTATTCATAGTGAAGCTGGTGGGAATACTTGGAAAGTTTTAGTTGTGAACATGCTTTGAATACCTTGCTGAGTCAGACCATAACGAGCCTCCAGGAGCTATGTAATTACTTAGATATTTAGTAACATTTTTATTTATCATGTCAAATGTGGCATTTTGCAGGATGGCACAGCATTTATTGTAGAGCTTGCACGTTTTTCACCCCTTTTCACTCCATGCTGCACATTGAAGAAGAGTACCAGTGCTGCCACGCTTCATGCTTGATGCAATGTTTCTCTTGGCTGCTGGGCATGATCCCTGCGAGCTGTGCACCTCTGAAGCGCCCTACGTGCGAATGTGTGAATCGCTAACCGCTACCAGTGTGCAGGGCTGTCACAGTGGTGCCTCCCAGCATACACAGTGGCAGAACTTGCTGGCACTTAAGTGATGTCTTTTCATCCAGGAAGGCAAAGCTTTGGATGACTTTCATGGACTTAGAGGCTTCAGTGCCACCTGGTATTTCAGGCACTTAATTGCTGTTTTGCAACTTGTCTGTGGGAATGGAGACTGTCTTTCACAGATGCTTTCAGTGTGTTCGTGTTGTACAATGGGAAGTGATGTAGTACATACTCATTCTACCTGAGCTAGTACTGATCCACGCAAGTACTTCTACATAGCACAGCTGTAAGTCCGTGCAGAGACGCTCATTTTGGTATTAATGCTGAAAAGCCCTGCTGAGTTTCTGAGCTCCATTCTGCAGCTGGTTTGAATGCTCATGAATTGTGTTATATTTAACCGCTGAGTGTAGTCATGCCTTTAGACTTCCAAGTGAGACACACTGGATTTTGAGGAGCTTCAGTGTTCAAAAAATTTGTCATCTCTTCTGTCAAATAAATATAATTATTTTCTTGATAGAATTACAGATCTGGTGAGCAAAAACCACCAGCAGTTTTGTTATAACTTTTAGCAAAGTATTTCATGAAGACTATCCCTAAAATAAATTAGAATCCAAAGGTAGTGAGAAGGGCTGTGAATAACAATATGGTAAGATACCAACTGGTGAATTCCACATCCTTCTGGCATCTCTGCTCTTATTTGATTAATTACCTAGAGTACTACTAAACAACGTGTTAGTGAAGTCCAAAGAAGATACTAATTGGCTAGAGTTGTCAACACTAACAGCACTGAAAGAGTAAGAAAAGCTTTCAGCACACAATAACTATCTGTACAGGGATGAGGAAATGAAGATTCTGTCACCATTAAATTAATCTTAGGAAGTGCATATATAATCTCATTTTCCATATCTTTTATTTTATATTTTAACTATCTAGAAAGGTATCTGAGTACCCATAAAGACCACAATAGAAGGAGCAGTCACAAAACTAGAAAATGAGAATATTTTTGCCTCAAAGTAAGTTAATGCACTTGAGAGAGAGAGAGAGAGTAAATTGAAACGCAGGAACCCAGAGAAAAGAGACGTTGGGTTGAGGAAATGACAATGAAGAACGTTGTGCTAGGTCTTAGGCCACCTTGTTTTTATTCCTGCCTCTGCTTCTGGCTTGCTACATGACCTTGATCCAATCAGTTCCTTATTTTATGCCTCAGTTTTTTCATCTGTTAAAAAATGGGGATAATGATACTGACTTGCTGATGAAAAATGCTTTACAAAATGTGGGTGCTATTATAAGCAACTTATCTGATCGCCAGGTCGGTAGCTAATGGTTCATGAATTTGTAACTATAATGTAAAACTATGTAGTTTGTAACTATGATTTACTACAGATAAAATATTCCATTGAAGTCTGATTCTTGGTTAACCAAAACAAACATGAAGGGTTTCAGTGAGAAAGAGACTTTGTATTTTTTTGTGATGTTTCAAGGACTTAACATACATGTACAGTTTGACTATTAGTTAGATTTTTAGATGAGGTAGAATTTTTTTTAACCACATCTAAAGCCGTTTCAAACAGATGCTCCCACGTGTTGTGACTGATGCAGCATGAGAATGAGGAGTTACTGGAACAGTGTTACCTAGGTTGATGCAAAGCTGCCCAAGTCAGCTGTGAATGAATTGATCTCATGTCCTGTTGCAGCCCTGTGCAGGCACAGAACCAACCGATGCAGTTTTAGCATAGTACTACTGCACAGAGTTTGTCTTGGCTAATATACGGGACATGACTTGCTATGCGGGTGCTGGGGCAGTGACCTATCTGAGCATGTGGAGGAAACCTGGCGTGTCTCAAATTTGGCAGAGTTGCTGTTCTTGCTAAGTGCGAGAGCTGGTCTGTGTGCACGCGGGGAACTTCTGCAAACAATTCTGTACGTCCTCTGGCTATTGCATGCGACAGCCAGAGATGGCTCAGGTGTCATCTCCAATACTGCGCAAGGATATCCACTAGCTGGTGGAATTTAGGTAGAAAGGACCCTCTGGAGGTGATGGAGCCCCACGCTGCACTCAAAGCACAGTTGTCTTAGATCAGGATGATCAGAATCTTTCCTAGTTGATTTTGAACCTGAGGGTGGAGACCTGATGCAGTGTCAGACCACATAACTGTGAATTACTTTTTCTTGTCATCTAATTAGAAATTGTTGTGTTGCAGCTTGTCTGTTGCCTTTTGTCATATTGTGGTGCACCTCTGGTTTCACCTTTCCACACCTTACAATTGAGGGTTTTTGAGGACAGCGAAGGGATCCTAACATAGCTTGCTCTTCTGAGGCTGAACAAACCCAATGCTCTCACACTCTCCCAATACATCATGCCCTGGCTCCCTTGGCACCTTGATGGTCGTCTGCTGGCCTCACCATAGTATGTTGGTGTCTGGTGCAGAAGCCTGTAGCCCAGTACATCAGATGCAGTGCCACAAGTGCCAAACAGATTAAATAATTTCCTTTGACCCAATGCCTACATTTTTCTTAATACAGTATACAACTGGCCTTTGTAGCTGCAAGGGTACAGGCAGACTCCCGTTCAACTTGTCCGTCAGGACTCCTCAGACCCTATTCTGAAAAGATGCTTTGTATCCTGTTGACTCCTTGCCTCTAGTATGGGGTTCTTACTGCCCAGTTACAATACTTTACACTTCCTTTTGGTGAAGTTCTGCAAGAGGTTCTTCATCAGCTCATTCCTCTGACCTATTGAGCTCCCTCTCAATAGCAGCCCAGTAGTGCTTCCACATCCTGTCCAAACCCCCCAGTTTGGGACCATCCATGAATGTGCCGAGGGTTCACTCCATGCTGTTGCCCAAGCTGTTGATGATTTTGAACAGTATTGGTCCCAGTACTGATCCTTGGGAAGCATCACTAGTATCTGGCTACCAGTTGGTTCATACAGCTCGTCTCAACACGTACTGAAAAGACATGTTGGAGAAAGAGGGCCTCAGCTGCGTGTGGAGTTGCCATAGGGAATCTGTGATACTGGTTCTGGCCCCAAAACGAGAGTGCTCTTCTGCACACCACACATGATGGATCTCTCCACAGTGTGATACAGTCTTACCTCTAACAAGCAAAGGACACAAATAGGACAATTACCTAAAAATGTTAGCATGCATAGACCTTAAAGAAGAATAGAAAAAGAGTACAATATGATGTGTAAACTGTTGAAATAATGAAAAATTTTGACTGAATGTCAACTAGAAATGATTAATGAGAAACAGGTGACTATACCACAATAACTGAATCTTATCTAGCCAAAATCTTACTTTTTCTCGTTTGCTGAGGAAAAGATATGAGCTGACTCTTTAGTTAGCACTTTGTTTTCTGACATTTTTGTGTGTTTGGTATTTCTGATATCTGTGACTATTAAAGAATCTCTTTGCTGCATTGATCCATCCCTGTTCATGTTCACACCTGAACTCCTAGCAAGAATAGACTGGGGCTGAAATAGTGAAAGGTTGGGTTGGGAGAGAACTACTTAACACAGATCTATATTTTAATTTAACATTATTATGTAGCTGTGTTTATGAAATGTATTTTCTCTCTTATATTCTTATCACTGTGTAATCTGAATAGCTTTTTCCAAGATTGTATGTAGTCTGTAAATCCTGATTTTTTTCCCCTAAATGTGAAAAGGACAAAAAAAAAAAAAAAAAAAAAAAAGGCTGTTAGCTGGAAAAAGGAGGTTTCTTTTTAATGACCGGACTTGAAACGTCACAGAAATCCACATTTCTGGCCTAATCCTGTATGAAATCCCATTACATAGTGGCTCCAGTGGAACTTAGAGCTGATTCAGCTCCTGAGCATGCAGATCTGGTGATACTTGGGATAGAAGTCTCTGTTTGTGAGTTTAATACTTTGTACACTCTGGGTACTCTGGAGCACTAAATCAGTGTAAGCCTGGTGTGTAGCATAATCTGCTTTACTAGTTTAAGTTAAAAGTTAATCTTTTAAATAGATCTTCCTGCTATTCAGCCTTGGTGGCACTCTCTCATCCTAACGCTTTCCCTAGGTACTAGCTCTTGTACTTAGTTATCATTATTTATTTAAGTTGCCATCCAACTAACACAAAATTAGCTAAACCCGTTTTGAGGCAAAGTGCCTGACACTCCGTTTGCTGCGGTGGAGTGCACCTGTTTACGCAAGGCCAGAATTTGCCCCAAACGTCTCATCTGAGGAACAGCATCAGTGATAATTTCAACTGCTCTCGTGCCAAATCCTGTCAAAACATTTTTGTTTCTGCACATCATCATTATTCCTTTATGACTGCGTGGCCATGGGAAAAGCATTTCTTAGTTAATTACAGACATGGAGCCTGCAGAGGGAGCTCAAGCCCTTGTTTATGTGGCCTCACTAAAATAGCAATTGTTTTCTCCTGGCAGTGGAGTAACTTGTTATTTAAATGTATCAGAAATTTGTTCTTCACTGTATGAGGTTTCTGTATGTGGAACCTAGCTACTTGGAGGTATATGTGAGAGTAAAAGGCTTGGCGAAGTGACTGGGAAGAGTGAGGGTTTCTGGGGTTTGGTAGGTGGCACTGTTTGAAATCTCCAGAGCTGTAAAGTCCAGACCTCCAAACCTTCCTTTTCAGTCCTCGTTCTGGATGGCAAACACCTTCAGTAGGTCACTGCTCGGTCAGGTCAGAGCCAAAATAGTGCAGAAAAAACAAATCAAACTCCATGAGTTGAAGCTCACATCAGGAACAAGGAACTGGAATAAATGAGGCCAGGAATAGATGAGCCAAGGAGGCTGTTGCAGACCTTCATCAAGGAATGACAGGGAGTGCCTTATTTTGGGTGGGAGCAGGTGACAAAGCTTGCAGTTGAATGAGATCTTCAAAAAAATATGATTTGCTTTGCTGGCTGCGATATGTTTCGTCATTAATGTCATGACAGGAGGGAGGTACAGAATTGCCATTGGAAGGAACCAGTAATATTGCAATCTAATGTTTGAAAAAGTAAAAAGGAAAAAGAAAACCCCACATATGCAAATCTAGCAAACAGATAAATAAAAGTGATGGTGATGTTTAGAAGGACAGCCCTGTGCCCCTTAATCCTCCCCTTGGCAGGTGCTGGGATTTACCGAGGCCATGTCCTTATGCTGCCCTGAGGGGTCTCCAGTTGCAGAAGGCCCGTGGCTCGCAGTTGTGGAGCATGTTGAACTTCTAGTATATTTTCTTGCAGATAAAAATGAGAAAGAACGATGTTGTTTTCTATCTGATCAGACATTTTGGCTTTGCAAGAGTCAGGAGTGTGTATGTAGCCAGAGTTTGGGAATCTGCCAAACTTGGCTGCTGTGAAGGCAAGAAATACCTGCGAGTTTGTTCTATTTTGAGAATCCTTTAATAATTAAGCATAAAGGAATGGGTTTAGTGGTGCTGTTGTGGGTTGATTTTGGTTTATTTTTTCTGTGAAAATAGGTTTTCCCTACAATTGCCTCTTGTGCCCATTGGCAGTGGGCTCTGACACGCTCTCAGAACAGCCTGAAATTAAGCCTGGTGTTGGTAGCTGGTCACTAATTGAAAAGGTCTGATAGAGGTAAAAGGTATCTGTTAATTTTTTGGTCTTTATGGTGAATTTATAAATATTACCAGAATCAGTGAGGCAGACACTGTTGTTTTCAGGGGAAGGATTTCACCAATCGTTCCATCTTCTGTCATATCCTGTGTATATGGCAGGGGATTTTTTAATTCTGTCTTCAGTGCTGGATGGTACAGAGTATCTGTCTGCCATTCACTAAAATGTGAATGGTATCTTTCCATGTGGCTTTTTTCCAAGTACCATTCATGTCTTCTTTAATTTGCTGGAGTAAATTCTGAGAGCCTCAAGTGCTTATTTTAAGCTCCCTACTTGGAGAAAAGGTGTCAGTATACTAACATTTTTTCTGTGAATTAAATATTGGTGATGACTGGTTATGAACAATAACAACCATGCAACTAATCAGTGGGTTGTAAAGTGTGAATTGCAACTCACTTTTCGTCTCTGTTGTATCTGTAGATTGACAGTCGTCATAGCTTCCTCCTGGTAAACACCCACTGATCTCTAGTATCGGGGTTGGGAATCTAAAGCAGAGATGCAGACACCTCCCTCCCTCCAACCTGTTCTAGTTTGTTTTATTACCAAAATCTCTCAAAGATTCATGAACACCCTGAATCGAGAAAATATTCGTAGTTTATTGCAAAGAGAGGCTTTAAGGAATATATTTCCCCAGTTCGCTGTTTTTAATCTGGTATGCTTGGTCAGGTGCTGTTAATAAAAACTGTTATTAACCAGTTGGTTCCTGACTATCTGTGTATTGCACTGTGATGGCGTCTTACTGTTTGCAACAAAACATGATTTATCTTGGATTCTCATCAGTAAAGAGGTTTGTATCCACAGCAGTTAATTACAGAATGGTCAAGCAATTCACCATTCTTACTGGCTCATTTAAAAAAATAATAATAATAAATTGATGTAAATATTAAACTCCTAGTAGGTTGTTACATTTTTCTCCAAAGTTATTTGCAACATAGTTTGTCAACCTTCTGCAGGAGAAAAAGAGGAAAGTGTTGGCATAGTGTTCACAATTAAAGACTTGGAGTTTTGAGTGGAACCAACCATACTCATCACCGGAAACCACCTACTCCTTTTTAGTCATTCATGAAGTGAAAGATGTTTTGAATAAAACCTGTGTGCGTGCACTTCACGTGTGATGCACATCGGCTGCCTGGTTTATTTTCTGTGTGCTGCTGGGGCCCCTGATGATCCTCACTGTGTTTGTGCGTGTTCCCACTCAGGCTCTCTCCTGAAGCTTTTTCCCCCCAGGAAGCAGAGCATGACAGCAGACAGGATTGTTCACCCTTGGATCCACTCCAGCCAGACTGACTCCCTTTACCCAGGACAATCCTTCAAGACAAGTCTTGTGCCATTGCTTGCCCTCACGTGTCCCTGTGCCGTGCTGAGAGACACACAACTCACACCATTGTCATCACGCCGTAAGACCCCACGCTGCTGATCTCTGGCCCAGTCCTCTCAATATTTGAGACACTTCAAACTGGAAAATGAATGAAAAATAATGCTTGTACTTTGTACCTCGTGGTCACCTAGGGTGCCAAGAAGCTGCAGTCTGAGTTGTATAAATTGTGAAGGTAGCAGCTCACCCGTTGAGAGGGTCCCAGCCCTGAGCAGTGTGTACGTGTGTCAGTCCTCCCCAGTGCTGTTGGTGAGGGTTTGCTTCCTCGTGGTGTCTGCAGGAGCACTGTAGGCATAGGCCCCAGCGCCACCGCACACTCTTCCAAGTGTGTTTCTAGACTGGTTGGATGGCAGCAGTGGTGAAACCATCTGCAGTACAGCGTGAGCTTGGGTTTCCTCAGTGACTTTTCGCTGCCAGGCTCTAATAAAACCTTGGAAAGTGAAAATCCACCTACGAGCACACAAGGGTTTGTGTGTTACTCACTTCATGTCTGCACGTAGTAAACAATAGATGTTGGTATTGGAAAACTGTGAAATTGGTATGTCGCTTACAGAAGCTGGTCGGTCAATCCTTCCTCTTCTCTGTGTGTGCATATAATTACTACCAGCATTAATTGCTGTTAATTGAGTAAGTTGGGGGAAAAAAGCTTGCTAAGCAAGCTTAACTCTAAAGGCTAGAAATGTGGAGGGTCTTCTTTAAAGTGGTTCATTACATCTTCTTTAATTTTATTATCCTTGTTATGTTCTCATTATTAAAATACAGTTTGAATAGAAACAGCACAATTCTGGTACCTAAGTATTTAACCCTAATATGATAAATGTAGGGAGTAGCATTGGTACACCAGGAAATAAGTGACAAAATTTTACTCTGGCTTTTTTTTTCTTCAGGATCACATATGGTAGGGTGTATTCTGTGGTCACATATACTATATAATGCAAATACATACAATTTAAACCTGGTAATTTGTCTGTGAATCCATGATTGCGTCTCCATCCAGTTCTTACTTATTCAAGTAGTCTGTCTGTCCTCTCACACATCTAAGGTTTTGCAGGGTTAAGCCTATGATTTCTAGTTACTGGTATTTAAATCAGTACAGGGATTCCCTAAATATCATCTATGCATCTTGGAATTTTTATCATTTAGAGGTGATACGTACTGTTCGCATTTCTTCCTCTTAGTTCCTTCTAGTGCTCAGGACTGTTATTAAATCAGTCTTTTGGCTTATCAGTGCAAGGCTTGCTTATAGATCGTGTGGTACTAGAGATAGCATCCAACTGTTGCAAGAGCTGACAGTTGTCCAGAGGATTACAACTGTGATCATATCGAGTTTGGGGGGATCCTGACCTGTTATATGTTCTTTTGCATAATTGTTTCTGGAGGCAAAAGGGCAAGAAGGGTGCAGAATTAGAGC
>CM050652.1:27826596-27839096 GCA_027574665.1 Rhynochetos jubatus | reverse complement strand
TGTAGCAATCCTGGGCAAGATAGGGTACTTTTCAACAGTCTTGGAGCGCAGTGTTCAGAAACCAGTTCCCAATTTTTTAATGTAATTAACTTCTTGAATTGGGAAGGAGTCTTTTCTATGAAAAAATATTTATAAAAATGACTTAATAAAGCTGTGCCTTGTAAAAAGAAACAGATAAGGATGTCTGAATAGAAGTCCTCCAAACCCCTTCCCTCCCCTCCCCCCGCCTCCGAATTTTATTTTAATTACTTCAGATGTTTTTCTGCTTATTTGCATATGTCTAGATTCACTTTGTGTACGTCACGTAACATAAGTATTTAGCTGCAGAAATCAGCATGTATTTAAAACATGCCTACCTGCGTCTATCCTATCAAATGATAGTAAACCTTGCATTTTTCCCAGAGGCTGGCAGTGTTTGTGACATGGCTTTTTGAACTGTATTGGCCTTGGTTAAATTTGCAAGAACAGAGCTGAGCTTAAGATTTTGGACAAGGGTTTCATGAAGTGATTCTTCCTGTAAAATATCTGCTAGAAGTGGGAATTGTCTGAAGGAAGTGTTTGCTGTTACAGGTGATCTTGACCTGTTATTTAGAGTATAGGGTATGTACGTTTCTGGCCAGCACTCTGGCCATTTCAGCAGCCCAGAGGAACAGATGCACTTTGGCACTGCTCGTTTGGTAAGTGCATTGTTACATCTACCTGGTGCTGTCTATTTTACATGAATATTTTGCTGGATGTAATTTTAGAATACGTTAAGTTTATCAGCATGAGGCTGTAAGCTAATGTAGGAAACCTAAACGTAGAAAATTAGGAAGAGCAAAACTCAGGAACACCAAATATTAGTCTTTTGGCTTTCCTACATCTGTGGAAGAAAATTTGTGATCGGACCATTTGTAGTCAACAAAAGTGACAGATGCAATCAGATACTGCTGGGGCTTTGAAAGCGGGCATGTGAGCTTTTGAGGGCTCATCTTAAAGACACAAATCTTCCATTTTATTCCTCTTTGAGTCTTATTCAAGCTTTTAGTATGTTGGATCCCGTAGAAGAAATTTCTTATGGCGTACCACCTCTCCTATGGGCCATCCAGTGGGAAGGCAAGGGAGGATCTGGTGAAAACGAAGAATTAAAGGCATATTTTTTACCAAGAAAAGATAACCCTAAAAGTGCTAAAATCTCTAGAAAGATGATTTGTGGAAAAAGTAGTTTACGGACAGGGAAAAAATACCCTCAAGGGATACCGCAGGGAAGCTTTGAGCAGGAGCCTGGGCGAGAAGTCAAGGAAGCGTGAGGGTTAAACAGACTGTGTAGTGAGGTGAAGGTACTATCACGATATTCAAAGATCAGGGGAGGGGAAATATCAGTGATAGTTGTTGCAAGCTCCTCACCAAAAAAAAAAAAAACAAAACCAAGAGATATAAAAAGTTGGCCCTGGGTTTGCAGTTTGTAAGCCCTACAGACTCTGTAAGAAGCTGCTTCCCCCCCACCCCCCCTTTTTTTTTTTTTTTTAAGGGAATTTGCCTGCTAGGCAGGTCTTCCCTAGCTCTCACAGTTCTAATTATTTCCTACTGCCCTAATGCTTTCCCACTATTAAATTCTCCATTGACTGTAATAAAGTCTCCCTACTCTCAAGAGCTTGGAGAGCTTTTTTTTTCTTAAAGACTGGGAAAGAGAGGGAGATACATACAGAGGGGGTGAAAGGAGTTTGCTTTCCAAGGTGGGGTTTCCCAAGCTGTCGTTGCTCAAATAAGAATCTCATCCTGAAACTGGCTGCTCATTTCTGTGTGGGCTGTAGGTAATGCACTCTTAGCAGGCTTTTGCCACTATCCTACGTGCAAGGTACGCGTCTTACAATATTGTACAGACTGCTCTTACAGATAACACTGGCCTTCGCAGGGGATTTTTTTTTCCCACCAAGTGAAAATAAATAGCAGGTGGACATTAATTAGACCTTACTTGCTGTTTGGGGAAGTGAACTGTTGTTTAATAATCGGATGAATGTGACAACATATTCCTGAATTTTAGAAAGCAGATAAATTACTGTGCCTGGGACTGACCTACTATTTTTATTAGTCCTGAGGAATTGAGATGGCGTGAAAGGAAGACAGACAACCTTTAAAATGCAGGATAGCTTTTAGTTTAAGACTGAATATGATACTCTACCTTCAGTACCTTTATCTGTGTGTGCCAGTCATTTAAAAGGATGTTCATTTAAACATCCAATACATAAACTGTAGTACACAAACAGTGGGGAAAAAATGTGGCTTATAGTATGAAGATAAATATTTCGGGCAGTGCTTGTTTTTTTCAGTTGCAGTTAACTTTAACCCGAATCAATTAATCTGATTTCTTAAAGGCTTCTCATGCCAGCCAAGTGCACCTGTTAAGACAGAATGCAGCAGGAAGCATGCACATTTTCTTTACCTGGCACTCTGTGGGTGTGTGTAAGGGCGGGTTGCTGGGTCTTCTCTGTAGTAAATAAACCTCATCTGTGATAATTTGCAAAAAATCCTGTTGTCCATTTTACTGTAAATCTCTATTCAGAAATGGCCTTCAGAGGCCCAGCATATGAGTGCCCTCTTGAAAGTTTCGTACCACAGCTTGAATTCTTCACAATAGCAGTGCTTTCTGTGTTGTGATCCAGACACTGTTGTCCCATCGCTGCCCTTTTTCGTCATTTTTGAACTGTTCATTTGCTCACACCTACCATCTTCGCTCGTGAGGATATTCTGAGTAGACAAACGATCAGTTGGCTTTGAAGAGATGATTCTTTTTCACCATGCAAATTCTACTTTTTCTCATCAAAGGTGCTGACTTTGCTCGCTGATGCAGATGTGATACATACTCTCTCTGACTGTGCGAAGATACGTCCTGTATCTCACAACTGGAAGTTTCATTTTCCTGAAAGACCTTCTGGCACAAGGGGTTTGAGTGTACTTCACATTTTTACGGAGAAAACTTATTTGAGGCGGTAGTAGTATTTTACACCTACTAATATAGGTACTTCATTTTACAGAGTTTCAATAGCAGTTGACCTAATTAGTGTATTAATCATACTCATTTCCTTACATATTTAAAAAATACGCCGTGAAATAATTTATGTCTCTGTTTAACTCACGTGTCGAACACTAGATGTTTTAGATGAAGTGAAAAACACCCAACCCTTTACAAATATTCTCTTAGCTTCTCTAATTTTTTGTTCTCACACATTCAGCTATGTCCTTCATATTTGGCATTTTGATTTATTAGGCAATCTTAAGTATTAAAGACTTTTAACATACCGGCGCGAGACTTCAGAGGCATTGTGCCTTGTGTCAATGATGAATTAATTCCAGCAGAGCACAGAAGTTACCATTATTTAAGCCTTAACTCCTCACCTCTGCTTTTACATCATAGGCCAGTTTTAAAAGGCGGAATTTTAGGCCGAGCCTTAGGAAGCCAAGCCCGATGCCAGGGAATCAGGTTCACGGTACTGAGCACAGGGCGCTAGTGGCGTGTCTTGTCTTCTCTGTGGCTCAACCAACGTGGGCAGCTCAACGCCAGGGCAGGGTTATGGGCCTGGGGGTGCTGTCTTGGTTCGGGGGGGGGTCTCACCCCAGAGCGGGGCAGGCAGCCGCTCTGCTTTCTGGACGTGGTGCGTTACGGCGGCCACCGACCTCCACGTCTCCAGTACAGCTCACTCGTGGGGCGACAGGACCCGCCGGCAGCTGGAGATCCGCAACTCGTTTGCCTCAGCAGGTGGAAAAGCGGCGTCGAGGGCTGCCCGGCAGCGCGGGGCTCGGTCCCGCGGCCCTCAGCGGGAGCGGCCCGGAGGCGGGCGAGGCACGCCCGCCCAGCATGCCCCGGGGTGGGGCGGGGCGGGCTGCCGGCCCCGCGGCGCCCCCTGGCGGCACCTCCGTGCTGCGCACCCGCTCCCGCCTGCCGGCACGGCGGCGGCGCCGGCGGCCAGCGGGGGAACGGCGGCCCGGCCGGCAGCGGCTGCCCGCGGCGCTGAGCTTTGGGCTCCGGCAGAACCTGTACCTGGCAGGGCAAAACAGACCTCGCCAGCCTGACGTTCCGTACACCCTGTCATAACGTAAGGAGGTCTAATTGAGGTACGGCTCTCTATCCTGCTATTTGTACAAATAAAAGACCACATCTTGACGCAAAATAAACACAAAAGCACTGTTGTGACTATAACAGGGAGTCATATACTAATTTATATAATAAGTGGTTGTGCACGCTTTATTCAAGATTATGGCTGCAAGAAATGGCATGAATTGCTGGGTGTGTTTAATGCTGGATTATAGCAATTTGAAACATGTCAAACACATGGCTAATGCCTCATGCTTCACTCATTCTTGCGTAAACCTGCATAGCCACCATCCATTATACCCTTGGTAACAACACAATTCTGCAAGTAAATATTGTTACACTAAGTAACCTTTCAATTCAAGTTGTTTAGGAAGAGAAAATGCAATCTTGTGCAGTCAGTTCCAGTGTCAGTTTAATGTTTCAAAAGGGAAGTGGTGTAGAGAATAAGTATCTGTACAGCGGCTTGCTGGGCTGAAACACGCACGCGTGCCCGCGCACACGCAGAAAACATACCGTTCGCTGCCGGGGAGAAAAGTAAAACTGGAGCTTCTAACTTCATGGCACCAATATTTTTTTTTTTTTTTTTTGGTATGGGTGATGGCTTGGTTACCCCGGCAGAACTGGCCGTTCGACCTGCAGCGCAACCACACGCTAAAATAATCTGCAATTTCATACTCTTCTTGCAGAAAGCAGCAAATACTTTCCCTGTACCATTGTTTAAAATACCTGGTAACAACGTTCATGTGTCACCTTTAGCAACAAGAGTTTGGGAATCACGGCAGAAGCAGGGGCTGGTGGATGTATGTGTCTGTGAATGTGGGTGCGTGTGTGCCTGTGTAGGCACGTTTATGACTGACAGTGAGTGTGACAGCAAGAGAAAAAGTGAAGGATTAGGTAGGGTGAATGTGTATAAATCTGTGTAAACAGGGACCTGTATATTTTTTCTTGTCCTACTTGAAATACTAAACTTTCAGCCTTCAGTACCTAGTACCTCGCAGTCATTATATTTGGTTTGTATTTATTTACGATTATTGTTCCCGTGCTACTGTTGTAAAAGCAAGGAAAAAAGTATGTTAGTTTGCTTAGTAAGGTGTTGCAGGTTCAAATTAGTCTGCCATCAATAACCAAAATTACTGATACGTAGATATCAGAAATGATTGTCATTTAGATGTTTTCACTGCTTTAATTTGTGAGGGTTTAGACTTGATAGTACATACACACACGTGTATACACTTACACGTGTATGCGTGTCTCTGTGTGTGTGTGCAAGAGAAAAGAAGGGAGAAGAAGAAGATTGTGTGCTCTTGCATTTTCCAGCAGCCCTCTTGTAGTTGCCGGCAGTGAGAAGGAGGCTGTGGACAACCAACACAGAGCATTAGCCAAGCCAAAGTTTCAGTACTTTTTTTAAAAATACCCTTTTACAACTAGAAAATAAAACCCACTTTATTTTTAACATAAAATTCTAGGGACTCTTTTTTCTGCATATAAATACTGCAGTATTTCTCCCACTTACTTTGAAATAAATTACTCTTTCTAGTATTGATACTCGATAGTTCCGTTCTCCCTGTACACAGCTGTTAGGTCGGATTTGTTGTTTTCTGTTACCAGTGTAGTGTTACTGGTCATGTTATGTTAAAGGTGATTCTGCTGTCTCACAGACACTTTAACTTAAAATGCAGAGCCCGAACTACACTCTGGGGCTTTGCAAGGATACAAAATCCACAAGACATAAAACCCTTTGGTTAATGTGAACTGGAAGATGTTTAACCCTTCTCTTAAACCCTTAATTGTAATGAAAGAGTCAGAAAGATGTGAAAACAGGGGGGCTGATTTATTTGTTTATTAAATTTTGGAGTGTTTTCTAATGTTTTGATTATCTAACATTTACACCCCTTTGCCCTTTTAATGTGTCTGGCTAAACGTACCACTGTTATTGTCTAACGTTCGAATTTGTAAAAGATGAACCTGTCTGTTGGTTAAATCTTTGTTTGACTAAAAGAGGATTAATGTTTGAATTTCCCGAATTTCCAAATCCTTGTAACGATACAGTTGATGAAGTGTTTTAAATAGATTTCCACTCTGATATACATGTCTTTTTATTGAAAGTAAATATTGTAAAAATCGGAAAGGGCTGCCTGCTCCCACAGTTGTGGCATACCCGCATTAGAATTTTCATATAACTACTAAGGGCAATCAGACCCTTTTCTCTGAATATTTTAAACATTGTACATGTAAAATTTATGCCTAATTTGAATACTTATTAGCTGCCTAATCTCAGAAAAGAGTATTAGCTTTGTTTTTGCCTTGTAAAATTCATCACTGCGTGTATCACATTTTCCATTTCTATTATTTTTCTTCACTGATGTTGGTAAGAGTGTTTAAGAAGGGCTGTTTGTTCATAAACACATCTGGTACTGCTGTTGTTTACTGGGCTATAACAGCTGCCCTCCTTTATGTTGACTGTGTTTGTGTCTGGGCTTTTTGCATCCTGTTTATTTTTGACCAGACCATCTTTAGATAACTCACCTTTTACTATTTTAACTTTCTTCACGATATATACTTTCACTTTATCTTGTGGGCGCTTGTTTGTGTTAATTCATACAGCGATTTGATTAATATCCCATGCACGTGGTTGAAGTTGTAATGATCCTTTTCCTGTCTTTTTTTTTTTTTTTCCTTCTTTCCAGAGAAAGGCTATTGCTCATACTTTGCAAGGGAACAAATAACTAAGTTCAATAATAAGGCTAAGCAGCAAGCTTTGTTTCTTTTTCTGAGTTTGCTTACACGTCCCTCTCCCTTCAGAGGTGTCTTTTAAAGTCACAGCTCAGCCAGGTTGTTGTGGGGACTCTTTCAGTACGTCGCGAGTGAGGAAAGTGAGGTCCATTCTGACCCCGCGAGAGCAGGAGAGGACTTTGGTGGCTCTGGGAAGAGACGTTGACCTTTCCATATTACAGATACAAAATGCGCCTTGAAATTCTGGTTTGTAAGGGCACGTTGGTTCTTTATTTACTGCAAAGATTTCAACTGATCTTGGCAGGACATCTCATTGCTATCCTGAAAGTACAGTATATTTATGCAGTGAAAATGATAAAACATTTATTACTGTAGAGAAGGTAATATGCATAATTTATGCTGTTTTTAGCACAATCATTAGTGATATTCTTGATAGATTTTATTTCCAGCTTTCATATCTAATACATGCCTGGAAAATTAATTTTATATCTTTCATTTATTTGCCTATGTTAAAATTGAGTTTTAAGTCATCTTCAAGTGAACAGTTTGATTGCTGCTCATGCATAAGCTTAATTACTTCCCAGGAAGGACAGTATTAAATGTTTTAAATGTCAGAAAAATAAATGAATATCAGCCGTTTGATTAAAAAAATAGGCAATATCTGACGTGTTTGCAGCAGGAGCTTTTTCTTAAAATGCCTCCGAGGCAAAATTTTATTTAGTCACAAAAAAAGAGAAGCCCATTATACTATTTATCATTGGTTGATACCATATGATTTGTAACACCCTTACAAAATTTTAATTTTGTATGATTAGCTGTGCATCATTAAACAACAGCCTTGCATAAGATATGCTGTAAAATTATGACAGAATCAAGATAGTGAATATTTTAAGTAAGGCTGTATAGTCATCCATGGTTGTCAAAGCTAGATAATAGGAAATATAGAGCAGCGTGTGAAATCGTGCCTTCATTTAAACTGGTTTTATAGGTGGACTTTAAAATGTAGTCGTTCGTAAATGCTGTTGACCGCGCTGCGCGCATGGCGCGTTATTTTGACCGTTAAATGTAAGCACGCAAAGATTGCTTATAGAAACCATAATTCCGGTGATTAGTATCCGTAGGAAAGCGGAGTTTGCATCGCATTTCTTGGTAAACGGCTCCGCGAGGCTTTTTTCTTCTTCTAAAGATGCTGTCTGTGTAATTGGCAGAGAGGGACATCTTGATAATGGAAGTGTGAAGGTGTAACGCGTGTGTTAATTGATACTTCTTAATCACTTTTAGGTATTAAGTCATGATGCAGGAATCTGCGACAGAGACAATAAGCAACAGTTCAATGAATCAAAATGGAATGAGCACTCTAAGCAGCCAATTAGATGCTGGCAGCAGAGATGGAAGATCAAGTGGTGACACGAGCACTGAAGTAAGCACAGTAGAACTGCTGCATCTGCAACAACAGCAGGTAAGTTTGTTTGGCTTCCTGTTTGTTTTTTAAACAAATGGAGGGCTGCTTTCGGACGGGCACCCTCCGCACCCCCTCTCTGCGCGCGGAGAGCCCAGCGTCCTGCAAGCGAGGAGCGCGGGGGGTTATTTGTTGTTGTGGGGTGTTGTTTTTTGGGGTTGGTGGTTTTTTTTTTGGGGGGGGGGGGGGGGGGGGGGGGCGGTGCGTGTGCGTGTTAACACCGAAACGGCCGGGTCCCCTTGTCGTGGCGGCAACGTCTCGCCGGTAACGCCGCGCACCGCCGCGCTCGCCTGGCCTTGAACCCAAAAAATCCTTACTGATGGAGCCCCCCCCCCCCCCCCCCCCGCATCGCCCCGCCGCGGCGCGCTGAGCGGAGCTGTGCCGGCCGCTGGCCGCGCGCGGGCTGGCGGCGCGAGGGGGCTGCGGGCGCGGGGCGCGCGGCGATGCAGCGCTTTCCGCCAGAGGGCCACAGCACGCGGGGCGCGCGCGCTGCCGCCGCTCGCGCCGGGCGCGGGGACCGGGGGGACCGCTCGCCGTAAGGGAGGATGCTCCGCTGCCGCCGGTGTCAATAATAACAGTCATAAAAACAGAAGTCACGATGCTGCTTCAGGTCCCAACCGCTGGAATTAAAAAAAAAACCGAGCACGTGCCTGTGTGTGGTGTGCGTGCGTGTGAGCGTGACTCGGCTGGGGAAATGTGGGGGAAGAGGGAAACTGCTTTTCTCTAGGTACGTTCCCATTCTCACTTGGAGAACGTTTTTTAAAGTTTGCCAGCTTGTTTCTCCACCAGTTAACGGAGAACTGCTTTCCTCCTTAAAACTACAAAGTGATGCCGTTCCCTGGGTGCTGACGCTGTCTAATTATGAGATGCAATCCTTTAATTCTTGTCACCATAAAAAGCCTTTTCTTTTTAAAACCTGCACAAACGCGACTCCTACTTTGCCTGCCTGAACAGTTGCCTCCCCATCAGGGGATTCAGGTTGTACGAGTGCAGCGAAGCCCGAACGGTTTGTTTGGTAAACAAGTGGGGTCCGATTCTGCAGAGTGCCACTACCTGCTCACAACTCCTGAAAGTCTTCAGTGCCAGGTCCTCTCATCTGCTGAGGCCACGCGGCATCTCTGGAGTTCAAACCCTTCGTTTGTAAACACTGGGGGGTTTCCATTACAACGTCAGGTATCGCATTAGCGGAAGGGAAGTTGTCTCCCCTAAGATAAAATATGATAAAAATCCCGTGTTATAGAAACATGTTTTAACATGATAGATAAATGGCATGTGTACGGGCCTCTGAAATAACAGGTCAGGATAGCTCTTAAAATTGAATCATTCTTAGTGCTGAATTAAGCAGTGTACACTAGCTACATTTATAGTTAAATATTTTAAGTGGTGACAGAAAATGTGGAAGAATTACATAGTTGTAGATTGAAATACGAGAAGTTGTTAAGGCTTAAATCTGTGCCTTGCTTCAAATTCAAGTGTATTCTGTTTTAACAGTTGAGCACTTACAGTGTTACAGTCCGAGGAAATACAGGTTTCAGTGTCTCCATTAAGTTCTTAGTGGGCTTACACCTATATATATACACACACTGTTATCTGTATATGCACACTGTGTATATTTACTGTTTTCTTTCAAAACTATATATATACACACACACATATATGTAAGCCAATATTGTTTTCACTGAAAAGCATGCCACTACGTTTATTCAGGTGTCCAGATTGTAACAGCATTTTAAAATCTTTATTGAGCGAGAGTGTATCTAATTGGTGAAAATGCTTAGAGAACCAAATTTAAGTGAAACACTTTACAACACAAAAATACCAACAGAATAATGTGCCACTTACACGTTCCTCAGAGCAGCAGTCCTAGACATTTGTAGCCAATTTGTCCATACAGTCACAGGCTCCAGTAGATAGCATTTGCAAAGACCACAGAGAATTACAACTGAAGATGAAAATATCCAGTTGAGTACTAATAACAGGCAGGTTCTGAGGGGACAGGCTTAGAAGTGACAATCTTTTCTTCAAAACTGTGATTAGATCTTAAATAAGCAGACAGGCAAAGTAAAACCATGGGTACAGTTAATAGGACTCAAGAGGCATTTTATGGTAGGGTCTGCACCATAGGATTTAAATACAACTTGAGTTAGGCATATAAATCCTTCTATAAAATATGTTGATGTGAAACATAAACACTAGTAAACATGCAATGGGATGTCCTTTAGATAATGGGCATAGCTTTATGCTACTTCTGCATTTCTATTTCTTTTTTTCTTCTATTTTTAACCAGATGCTTTTTGAAATATGATTTAAGAGGAAAATGATGGCTGGTTTTATTATTGCCACTGTAGTAACTCTCTAAAATGTTATTTTTAATATGCGACTTGCCTAACAAACTTTGACAAGTAGAAAAACAGAGCAAGCCCCATTGTACCTGCAGTTATTATTCTTAAGATTTTTTTATTGTTTAAATATGTGCAAGATACAATGTCCTGATGTCATAGCTAAACATTCTGGTTTTGGCTTCTCTGAGTCTTTTTACTGGGGGCCTTTAATTGAACGAATCAAGTTCATTATAGCTTTTTCTTAAGGAAACAAGTAAATGATTGCTGGTTTTAATACATTTCCTTCAGCTGAGCAGCTACATAAAGCGATGCTAGTGCTTAAGAATAGCTATATCAGCTGAGTAAAATCACAAAGTAAGTTTTCACTGTAAGGTGGATATGTACTGGGGAAAGTTAAACATGAGAAATTTTAGACTGTGTACAGAGAGCAACTGGGCTAAGTTAAAAACTGTAAATCATACAATTTGCATCTTGCTCAAATGTTATGATCACAAATCCGTGGATTTATAGAAAATGAATGAGCTAAAATAATAGACTTCATTAGGTTCTTACAAGCAATTATATCGAGTTTGGACAGTCCTGTTATTGGCTTGATGAACTGTGTTGTGATCTTCATATAGAAATGGGAAGTTTGACTTCAATCAGGGAGTTATTCCTCATCCATGTATCAAGAGAGAATGACAGTATTCTGTAATATATTGTAATATATACCTGGTGATAAATGGATTGGGTGCTGTCACAAGTCATCAGGTCGGCTTTGAAGATGTATGACTAGAACGTAAGCAACTTTTTATCTTACTGTCGATATTTATCAATTTATAAATATTGCTAAAGTGAATGTAGAATTTTTATTATTAAAATTTGATGCAAACTGTAATCTATAATTGTTTCTCCTGCTTTTTTGGCTTACGATGAGACAGTCTCATACATTCGTACACTTCTGAGGTTTTCACTTTCATTTTTTTTCTTGTCTGTTAAAATCAGTGTTTGATACTAGAATGTATAATACATGGAAAAAACATATCCTTGATTAAATACATAGACAGATTATTCTGCATTAGATGTAGAATTTTATTTTGATATTAAGTTTGTAGAATTAATTGTTTGTGTCACTAAGGTCAAAATAGTTGCTAAAAAACCATGATTGCTTTACAGGGTAGATTTGAGCTTGCATTTTGAGTATTCATTAAGTCAGTTCTACCAAGATAATCTTTTTAAATGTTTTATGGGAATTTATTGGTAAGAAGCTGTTTCAGTTGACTATGTTTAAAATTATTTTTCCAAAGCAGTTTTATTTTTTTAGCATATCACCAGTGACATTTAATTGATACAAAATATAAATAATATTTATAAAAGCAAAACCATGATGCTAGCATTCGGGTTGTTCTGAGGATGTAGAAATAGAAGGTTTGCTTTCTTATGTGTTTTTTCCTTGTGTTTATTTAAAAAGGTGGAGGAAAATAACGGGGAGGGGGGGGTGTTTATTATGTGAAATCTTAAATTAGGCGTTAACAAAACACGTAGTTTCTGTATGTTGGAGAGTAGTTCTATTTACTGAACCACTAGAAACTTGTGTTTTGACCCCTTGAAAGAGCAAGTGAATTTTCTTGTACTGTACAGGCTGTTTGTATTAAAAAGTGACATAAAAATCCACGACTGCTGCACCTGTGGCAAAAGCTGACGCCATAAAGAATAGCGATGATATGTAATGAAAAATAAATATGAAGGCTCTTATTGCATCTGATTGCATTATTGTTACTTAAATTGACCACATTTAGGAAAAAATGCTTCTTCCTAGCAATTTAAAACTGAAGTTAATATTCCGGGAAATTAATGCAGAAGTGTTACAGGCTTTCACATCATAAGCTCAGAAGGGGCGAAATTCTGTTAGGTT
>CM050652.1:27791596-27821596 GCA_027574665.1 Rhynochetos jubatus | reverse complement strand
ACACGAAAGAAGTGCCATCACGTAGCTTGACCAGTGGAGCTCTTCCAGAATTAAAGGCGACGTAACATGTAACACCAGTACATCAATGTAGTAGACATCCATGAATAAGAGATGCTGTATAATCAGTGCATTGAAAGAAGACGAGGGAGATGACGTAACAAGAGACAAAAATGTTCCCTAACCAAACATGTATGTTTTTACAAATATGTATGATTTTATCTGAAATATTAAATTGGTTTTAGTGTGACTTTAATTTGGTTAAGGGTAGCAAAGAATAAACAGTTTTTAAATTGGTGGGTTTTATGTTAGAAAGACAGCAACCCCAACTGACAGCTGTTTGGTACAAGAGGTATGTCTTTCCTCGTTTATTTCCATAGGTAATAGTTTGTATAGTGAGTGTAATCACTGTGATTGGTTTTTTCCCCTTCTGTAGGGATCTCAGGGCAGAAAGAAGCAGAACTTGTATATATGTAAATGTCTAAAGAGGGCTATGCTGAGTTTGTACCTCATTTTAGGAAGTATACTAGGTCACCGATTCTGCTTAGTGGACATCAAACTAATCTACCGAGAAACAGTCGATTGTATAAAAAATTTAAAATACCCTGTAATATGCCAATCAGTCAAAGAAACAAATTCCCTGTACATCCTCTCCAACACAACTGTGCAAATATTTTAAGCTATTGGAAGATCATCTGAAGATCCTTTTGAAGCTAAGTGTGATTTGTAGGAGTTAGATTGGGCAGCTTCTTTTTGTAAGAGAAACTGAATGGGTGGATTTTACGTCTCTGAGTATGCATCTTGGGCTCAAAATGACTTTGTAGTCACTTTACATTACTTTGTATTGAGCCATTGCAGCCATGGGGCTGTTGAAGCCTGGACAGAACGTTTATTATTATATTGCGTGGCATGAAGTGTTTATATATTATTATTTATAATAATTCAAGCTTGATGATGGACTGAGAGATTAATTAGCAGAACTAATATGGTTTGTCTTTGAGGGGTAGTAGTCATAAAGCATTGCCCAGAGTAGACTGCTTCCAATAAGAGGCCTTAGATGCTTCTAGTACTGACCTCTAGCTTACTATTTGTTTTATTAATTTGAGGATTTATTTTAAATCTGTAAACTGATTATCTCTTCTTGTTCCCAGTGAATCCTTCCACCTGCTGGCTTTGGCTCTTTCACGGGTCTCCTTTGCCTCATTGTTTCCTCTGGCTTTGTATCTGTCATTGTTGGCTCAATTTCTTTATCCTACCCTCCGCATTGTGCTCCCTTCACCTTTTCCCTTTTTTGTCTCTCTCTTTGGCCACACAGACTTCTGCTTCTGTGTATTTTTCTCCGTCAAGCTTGATGCCTGTGCATACCAATCTTTTAGTCTCTTATTTAGCAAAGTGCATCTCTCTGTGGCTGTTGTAGTTTACACAGGAAATGTTTTGAGAAGTTGGATGTTTTAATCTCAGAATAGCATGTAGTTGTGTACCAGATACTTGGAGATGCAATCTTAAGAGACAGAATTAACATGCAGTCCCATCCCAATGAGGTTGTTACCAACGTAATTCCAAAGATGCATCAAGCCACGTTGTAGATAGTTAGCAAAGGATTTTTGTAAAAACCAAATGTTACTACTGGGGTCCCTGTTAAACTGTGCCTGGGAAATCTGGGACTGGAAGGAATGTTGAAGAGCCACCCAAATCCAAGGAGCTCAGCAGCGTGTCATCTCCCATCAAAATGGTTATGTCTCTGCTCCAAAATAAAGACATAGTAAGGTTGCAATGGCAGTATTAAGTAATTTTCAGCAAGAACTTCATCATCAAAGCTCTGGAAATAGTTTGAGCCAAGGAAGAAATTCACTATAAGCCTGAAGATTTAGGTTGTGATGTAAAGCCTGTCTTCTCCCTAGGGTTGCCTAGAAGGGGTACAGTCTTAGGCAAATGAAGAGAAATAACTTCCTATAGAAGCTGGTTTATATGAGCTAACTTTAAACTAGCTTGTGTGCGCGCTTAGTGTTGCATCTGCAGTGTTGTAGAGCACAGAAAGATCTCAACTGCCTGAACATTACCCAGATTCTTTGACTCCTGTAGTTTGCCCTGAGCTATGTCTGTCACAAACAGTGGTACCCACTAACCTAGTTAAAACTTAGCTCGTGTATGTCTGTCTGCTTGTGCCGCAGTCACTGCAATGGGCACGATGTAGATATCTTCCCTTATCTGGGAAGGTTACAGTTGGTGATTTCTTCTGTGTTGGATTTTGGTGTACAATTCCCGATATTATGCACCTGATCATAATTGTTCACATCATTAAGTCTTTAGGAAGATACTGAAATATACAACACATATATTGTAACGTGTGTACAACATCTCTGCATGTGGGTAGGACAGAAATATATAATTTTAGAATGTGCTGCTTTTATAAATCAAAACCAAAACATTGAACCTAATTTCTGTTTGTAAAGTTATACATAGATTCCTGTGAAATCACTGTATTTCTTGTTTGTTGCTTTCTTTAGGCTGTATGAACTTTTTATATGCTTACATTCTTAAGGTTCATCAGTTGCCTGTCTCCAAACTGTGCAAGAATCTAACTGTACTGTAAACTTTACTGTCATTTTCCACAGTTAAAAGCCTTCACACTATAATTTGTCATCACAGAGTACTCTTTCTTTGAAATTCTTTCATCAAAATGAAAAGAGGAGAGAAAGATTGCGGTTCCCTGTATGTTATATCTCCAGGTATCCTATAAATAATAAACTTAGTGTTTTGTTTTATTAATCCTTTTAACTGTATCCTAAAATACAGAAAATGACAGCAAAGCTCTCCAGTAAGTAAGAGGGCTTTCCTTCAGTGGAGTATTCTTCCAGTTGCAGCATCAGTCCGTCTTCAGGTGCACTTCAGACTTGTGCATCTGATCACTTTTTGTACTCAAGACCTCCTGCAAGCCTCAGAAACTATTTTTTTAATTTGCCTAAAAGTTTTTTGTCGCAGAAATTCTTTGGAACTAGAAATACATTTTCCACCAGTACTTCAGAACAGAAAAACCTCTCTAGCTTCCTGAATACATACATGTTCACTCTCTGTGTTTCAACATGGCAGTAATCATGTTAGGAAATTGTCATCCCAGCCTGAAATGTAGAGCAGATGCCAAGGTTTGCTCCTCTCTACTTCCTTCATATTCATAGACTTCACTTTCAGGGGAGTGGATGACAGTGCTTCGCAAATCAGGTAGCTCCAGCTGAGGAGGTGAATGTCATCTTCTTAATCTGTTTCTTTTGAGTGACTGATGTGCAGTAAATGCATCATTAATGTTAATTGTGTGAAGTTTAAGTATTATTGTAATCATGTCTGGAGTATTTCTCAGAATTCCTAAGAAAATGAGAACAGAGGCTTTAAAATATGGAATTAATGGAAATTCAAGTAGTGTACATAAGTCATAGGGAAGACTTCATGAAACAGTTGTTTTTGGGATTCATAACATGTGGCAAACAGGTGCAGTTGTGTCATTGTTTGTGAGAACATCAGTGAAGATGGTCGAATTTATCTAAATTATACGTAGTAATGAGATACACAAAATATTTTTGTCCTTTCAGAAATGTCTTTAACATTAGCCTTTACCCATTTGCAGTCTTACATGTTTCTCTAAATTTTTTTATTATACATGAATTAGAAACATGCTACCATACTCACAGATGTCTTTTGAAGTTTCAAAGACATAACAAACCCAGAAATGTTAAATGAAATCGGTCCTACAGAATCTATTCTGAAGCATTGACTTAACACAGGAAACTAAGGAAAATGGGTAAGTTGATGCATTATTTTATTCCCCTCTACTTTGTATGAATCCTTAAAATTCTATGAAGTCATTCAAATGTGGTAGTTACTGAAAGGTGTGCTCGGCATACATGGTAAATATGAAAATGAAGGGGAAAGACAGTGATGTAAAATGTTCATGTGGGTTTCAGCGGCAATCACCATTAATGTTTCTTAAATATGTTTTAGTGGGTAAATGCATAATGAAGATTAGAGGTTTTAAATTAGTTTCTATAACTGATCTATAGAGAAAGAATAGAGTTCTGTATTCAAAAGCTAAAGAGAAGGCAGCAGTGGCTTATTAGCTTGGAAAGGCTGAGGAGCTACAAATTATACTGAGGGCTCAAGTAAGCAGAGACCAGGGAATGAATTGTGGAGTGGGAACTGAAGTTTAAGAACCTCTGGAGCCCTTGGGACAGAAAAAAACTACTTGGGTTAGGAACATCCACACTTGCTTTAAGTAGAGCAGCCTTTGTGACCTGTGATGCCTCCAGGCGAGTCCTTCCCACAGGTGATGCTCTGTCTCCATTTCATTTCCTGTCTCTCTCCACGTTATTTGACATTCCCTCTCAAATGATTCTCTCCACCTCTTTACAGCCCACACCCATCTTTCCCTCTTGAACACACCATTTTTACAGCCCCAGCTTCCCAGTTCACAGCCTTGATGCCTGTTGACTCTTGCCCTTTTCTTGTGGCCGCCTCTGACCACCGGCACCCATCCTTTCCCACGGCAGCTGCTGAGCTCTTCGCCCAAGGAGAAAGCACCTTGGTTTTTGACATGGTATAGATATTGCACTTACCAAAGTCTCTGAAAAAATTGCTGTGCTAACATGCCTGCCTTCCCTGCTACTCTCAATGAGACAAAAGAGAGCAAGTAAGCCTGTGAGGCTGAGAACAAACTTGTACTTGCTGAAGTTTAGTCATAACATAAACTCTTACATTAAAAATCCAAGTCAATCGACATTAACAATAGAAAATATAAATTAGGAAGAGTAGGTGGACTTGATGATCTTACAGTCTTTTCCAACCTTAGTGATTCTGTGATTTTGCATGATTTCTGTTGCAGTAAAACTCTGAAAAATGCAAAATAAATAAAGCCAAATTTTATGATTTCTGGAAAAATGTACTGTATCTAGTATTTTAATTTGTCTGTTGCTTGAGCTCTGTGATATAGGTTACATAAAGTACTTGCATCAGAAAGTATGAACATTGTTCTCAAACCTTAGAAATTGCATCATCCATTATTTTAAGAGTCCAACTGTGGAGTAGCATTGTACAACATGAAACTAGAAATATATTTAAAATACAGATCTTGACACTATGGATTTGTTTTACATTTGGCCAGTAATCTCTGAGATTAGAGTTTGGTAGCTAATGTCAGCTAACACTAAATATTATAACTCACTTGTGACTGTGCCATACAGCAGAAACAGTAGGAGATGCAAAGCAGTAGAAACATGAAAAACATAAATTTGACACAATAAATTTACATTGAAAGTGCTTTAGGGAGCAGGCTTACTTAACTGAAGCACATGTTTATCTGCTGTGTTTAATAGAGAATGTGTAACACATTCCTAAAAATAAGCATATATTTAAAGAGCTTAACTGAACCAAAGGTAATAACTTAACAGGAGTTATGGAATAAAAGCCTGTGTATTTCCTGAAATATATAATTTAAGGATCTTATTTTACAGTCATAAAAAGTACAAGCTCACAGTTAAGAGAAATGTTATGTTTAACACGTAGCATTGTTGCTTCCAATTTCCAAGAGATACAGTTAATGTCTTTCAATTTTCTGCCTTTATCCTTTAGTCCTTAATTATACAGTTTATTAAAGGGCTGTGACACTTAGCAGTAAACAAATATCCTCAGTGGTAAGGTTTGTAAACTATTGCACCATGTACATTTTTCTGTGTTCCAACACAGTAGAATGAGTTAAAACATCACCACTCAATTTTGGGGCATTCTTTAAAGATAAAATCTGCAGCATATTATAGGCTTTAGATATCCAGACTTCAAGATGAGTTGGATCCAATGTAGTATTAAGGGGAAAAATGTATAACTTTAAAATTCCAATTTAAGTTATTTACATTGGAATGAGTTTCTTTTTCAAAATAGCCCAGCTTAAATTTAACATTTAAGGTATGAAGATACTTACATAGGCCTAAAACTGCTGCAGCCTATTATAAGAATTGAAATAGCAAAAAACTCCCTGTTGAATCAGTGAACTCTCTTCAAATTCCAGTGAAGCAAAGGCTTCTGCTTTTTTTAATTGCTGTCAGAATCAAAGAAAGACATGCTAAATTTCTGGGTCTAGTCATTCTTTGTAAAAATGTTGCCATGTCATCCATTTAAGTGTCTATCATCAAAATATTTTTAATTAGAGTGAATGCTAGTACTTACCTGTTTTTTATTGCAGAAATATGTTTCGGCAGCACAGGAACATGTTTCTGTTGTCCCTCAATGAACATACTAATCCAAGGCTGAAAAATCCACTGGTAACTAAGAGGGCAATCTAACTTGTTTTCCTTTTCCAGATTATTTCCCTGGCAGTTGAGCACCTAACTCATTTTAGAAACTGTGGGAGGACGTTTGTGTATCTATATGTACCCTTAGCCGCTTTTGAAAATATGCCTTTGGTTACCAGAAAGCATTGGCCAGTTCACTCACGAGAGTACAGTACTCCTTCTATAATAAATGACTAAACTTTAGATACTTAAAATCTAATAAGTATAAACCAGTTCAAAAATACTATTTTAAATCTAATTCTGATTTCCAGCAGCAAGATAAAAAAATAAAGTGATATTATTTTCTAAATAAAAAATATATCCAGTTTAATTATATGCAAAAAAAAAAAAATCAGGGTATTTAAATGTGCATTTCATAATAGCCAAACCCCCAACTAATTTAATGTAAAATCTCATGTTTTATTGAGCAGCAGCATAGCCTGATGGCTCAGTGAATCAGTGAGAATGAACTTTTGCTTAGGCAAATACAAAACAAGATTTTAAATCTGCTGTTTAAATCAAAGGTTCCTGCATGCTGTTTTAAATTGTCACTAAAACTGGTGATTTAAATCAATCCATCCTGTTAAATGGCTGAATAAGATTTTTGTGAGAAAAATATAAACTGCATAGTGTTTTCCCAGGGGACCAGAACAACCTCCCTCCCCTCACCCCACCCTTTGATAAGTATAAGTTTTTAAAAGGATGTTATCTTTACCTGACACACATATATTACGATAAACAGGAGTTGACTCTTCCCCCCTCCCCATTTCTCAGTGCATGCAGTACACAAAAATGGAAAGCTCCCTTTATATTTGCTATATTACTGTGGAGTGACAAAGGACAGTCTTAATTTCTGAGGTTTATCTGGTGTCCGGGTCATTAAACACTGAAAAGTGAAGTTTCAGGTGTTGTTAAAGGCAGCTCTTAGGGAGATGTTTCTGAAGGCCATAGGCGCCTCGGGTGCCAGCTCCCCCAGGCTCACTCCCTAGCCATCAGAGGGAAGTAGATGGAGTGCACTGTTCTCTGTCCATTGGCTGCAGAGCCAGCAGTTCTCAAGTAATTTCTTTTTGGCAGAAAGAGTGGTCCCTTCTGATGGAGTGTGTTTGGAAGGTGACCAACACACCAGAAAGAGGGCAAGATATAGGGGAACTGAAAGAGAAAAGGAAGACGTGTGGCCTGGATCATGTTTTCTGAAATTATTTTTCATTATTGCAGTCTCGCATATTCCCTGCATCCTCCCAGTGGTAACTTCTTTGTTCCGATATAAATACACTCAATTTATTAAGAAATAGACATAATGCTAATAATGCATTTGCCTTAATATTAGTGTGGTACCGCTGTAAAAGTATTTACAATCACACTGGATACGTGATAGTGAATTAAGTGCGTTCTTTTAGGATGTGTAGAACTTCACATCGTGCAGCCGTGACAGTAATGCTTCTCAGATACATGATCTCTTGTAATCTGAGCAACCTGTAGTAATTTGGATGTAGAATCCTCTAATGACTGGGATGGGATAGTGCCATGTGGGTTGGTTGTCCTCTTTCCTTCCCGTGTGGAGGAGTTGTCAGGTGCTCAGTTGGAATCGTTCATAGACACAAAACTCTGTAGCACCAGACCTGAGGTGGTGAAATTCAGACTGAAATGACAGTAATGAAAGGCGTATGTTATTAACATGATGATTCATACCAAGACTCTGATATTTTACATACTATGGGTAAAATATCATCACTCTCATCCCATATAGGGCTACAGTTTCACCCTAAACCAAAAGAAATGTGTACAGTACTAAAAAGGCAAACAAAGAAAACCCTTCATATTTCAAGTATTTAAATAATTATGGATTGATAGATGTGTTGGTTGTATATTTTGATTTTACAGGAATCGTACAGTCTTACATAAATACTGGGAAATCCTTCCATTACTGAGACCTTCCAGTACCTGTGCTGTCCCATGGAAGTCAAAGAAATCAATTAAAAGGCAGTTTTAGCTAGCTATGGGTACCAAATTTATACAAGACCTTCTCATCAGATTAAAATTAAGGTAATGTTTTAGCTCTGAAGCTGCTCAAAAAGAAGAGAATTTTAATACAATAGCTCTGCCATCTGTAAGAATTTGTAATAACGAGCCAAAATTAAAATAGGTAGAAAGGGGTAAAAGGCTTAAAATGAATAGCTGTACTGCACTACACTGCATCTGATTTCACCTGTTTCAGCTCAAACGCTATTATAGTGTTTTCTTTAAAAAAATGTTTTTATTAATCTCTGAAAATGACAGGTGTCAAGAGCCTTTTGTGATACACATACAAAAAAGTTGCGGTCAAGAGGTCATATCACTGCAATGTATTAGGCAGTAGCCTTCTCTCTTGTGGAATTTTCCTTGTTTGAAGTGTTTCCAATGAAAGATGCTTGCTGTAATGCACATCAGTAAAATGATCTATTTGGGAACAGCTTTACATGGTAAAGGAAGCTATGAGAATACTTTGGTATTGTGTATGTCTTCTCTCTTAACAATTGCATGTTCTGAACTCTCTGGGATGCTATAAAGCAAACAAAAGATACATGGCTTACAAGAACATATGTGTTTTGAGATTGAATTTTATAAATATTATTCTTCTCGTGAAAACAATTTTTTGCCCTTTTTTTTTTCTTTATACGCTTTAAAGAGAGTTCTGATGCCCTCAGTAGGAAGCTGTGTGTTTCACTAAGCTGTCATTCAGTATTTTCTTTATATTTTCTTCACTGGCTGATGAGTCCCGCAACTCATAAGAAAATAAATGCAGCATATAAAGTAGGATGTTTACACACACTCATGGGAAACAAAAATGGAATTGTTAGAAAACTTGCTTTTGTGTGCTTAAAGCAAAGGCAGTCGTTATTTAAGGCAGCCATGTATGAGGCTGTTTTCAGAGGCTCTCCTCGAGCTCTGTGAGCTGAATGGACAAATTCTTACAGCTGTATTTTGTCTTTGGGCACACCAAAGCTTGGCCATATACCTGCCTGGGCAGGCATTTTCAGTCAAGTTACATAATACCCTCATAATCATTAGGGAAAGAAACCAAAGTTTGAACATGTATGTAACTTCCAGTTTTGAAAATGTGTGCTTTTTTGACACATCAGTCTCCAAAGCAGTTGGGGCCAGAACCTCATGAAATATTTGTACATTGTGGTGATCCTGCTAGAGACGGTTTATTTTCCATTTTTGTTCAATTGTTTCAGGTAGGTGTGGAGAAGGCAGATTAGTGACAAAATTGCAAAGATACGTTATAAACCAGCTTTGAGATGCCCACATCAAAGTAAGGTCTCTAATTAGGGATTTAGGAAAGCTGGATTATAAAAATGGGAGCCAGTCAATTGTTCCTGAAGTGCCCTGAGGGGAGGAGAAGGGCTCGCTCAGGTCTTCCACTCCCCAGCGTCGTGCATGGGAAGGACTGGGAGACTTAAGGAGTTTATGTATGCTTTTTAAAATTGAAGTGAGTTGAGGAGTGGGGTGTTGGTTTTTTTTGGTGGGTTTTTTTTTTTTTTTTTGCAGAAGCAGGTTTATTTTATTCCTCTGGATCAGGGTGAAGAGCAATACTGCTTGCTTCATGTGGGCTTTGGTGAAGGAAAGTTCTGCAAGATTTACATTGCAAATTGGTAGGAAGTTATATTTTTATTTTAAAAATAATGTTCTCTGTTTCCTTTTGCTTCTGGCTGTGCTTGTACAGCATATTTACATGTGTAGGCAACGGAGGATTTAAAAATAATTGTCCTGCTAGTCTTTATTGAATTGAGAGAAGGGAATGGAGTAGACAAGAGGACTCCAGGATGGAATATTATCATGGTTACCAAGGCTGAAGACTTGGACAAAAGATACAACTTTTTGTTTAAAAATCTTTAAACCCACAGTATTTTGGATGAGACTGGCAGAAAACTGATGAGGCAGGACTGGCTACTGCATCTATAGGAGGAACAAGAGGAATGCACAGGAAATAGTGGATGGTAGTTAGAAGGAATAGGAAGGCAGCAAATATGGAAAGAATGAAAAACAAGTTATTGAGAATAATGAAGTATAGAGGAATCTATATCCATAAGAAACCTTCCAAATGCTATTTAAAAAGAACCCCTCAGTATTATGCTTCCAGTCCACAATTTACTGATAGCTCTGTTTTAAGTTGTTTGGTCAACAAAAACTCATAACAAATATGAAAAGGAAAAATGATATCTGGGAATGAGCAGGTTAGGAATTCCACTGTGTTTCTGTTGGCTGTATAAAGCCTGCTCCTCACTGTTATCTCATTTTATGGTATTCCCCAGAATGCACGAAACGTTGGATGTGAAGATCATAGCAGTGAAATAGAGATGTTATGAACTTCTATTCCTAGTTAAACAGTCTATCTCTAACAGTCTGCTGAAAATTGTTATTTTGGTGCATTTATATGTATGGTGGTATTTAGGGGTAAAACTAGATGGCTAGCTCGTATAGCTAGGGTGGGATGGGAATGAAAATTAGAGTTTAGCTTTGTGTTTTGTGAGAACAATTTGGAGAATAGGCCAATTCTGAGATTCAAGTGTAGTAGCTTTGCTAACGTGAAATATGTGATCACAATTCTGGTAGCTGCAACCGGAAAAGGAGAGACCAAACACATAAATTATGGTTGCATTTCTTTAGCTTTAACTATTTTTAAACAGCAGGATACCTGCTATGATACAAGATTGAGGGTAATTTTGTACTCCACTCTTCAGACTATCTTTGGTCTGTCAGCCTAACAGCCTGCACATAGCTTATAATGTCAATGGCATTAAGTAGTTAAGGCCAAAGTTCTTGTATTTTACCACATGCTTGTAATGTATTTCATTATTATAATGAAGATTGGCCGGGAAACTTAAGGTTCTGAGCCTTGATTGACTTAGTAGCTCTATGTCTTCCATGCATGAATAAAGGTTTATGGAATTCTAATGGAGTATACATAGGAAGGCAAGTAGTTGAGACTTTCTCAAATTCTGGATGTAGAGCTTCTTGGCAATATTGGATGGGGTAGAATAGGAAGCTGAAATAATCTTATGTAAGGTAGACGAAAGCCTGAAGAAGTGCATCAAGTAAAATTTTTCTTGCAAAATATTGACAGTTCTCAAAACCCAAGGTTCTCTGGATGATGAGGTGTTCAGTACTTCTGAGGACAGCATCCTTAATACAAGACAGAAGAGTGTTCAGCTTTCTTAAAAGCTTGTTGGGGCATTAGTGAGATCTGAGTAGTTTTTGGTTCCTGTCCCAACTGTGCTATAAGAGTTTTCAGTAACTTTTTTGTTCATTCACTGATTTGCAGCTTTCATGATGTGTTTATCCATTTTAGAGAATGTAGGAGACTGTTACTGTTTATAAACCCTTTTATTCTGCATATCAATTTATGTCCTGTAAAAGCTGAACATTTTGCCCAGAGCAGTTGTGGATGCCCCATCCCTGGAAGTGTTCAAGGCCAGGCTGGATGAGGCTTTGAGCAACCTGGTCTAGTGGAGGGTGTCCCTGCCCATGGCAGGGGGGTTGGAACTGGAGGATCTTTAAGGTCCCTTCCAACCCAAACCATTCTATGAACATGCATGTTGAATCAAGATTTTAAAATCATGACAGTCAATATTTTTGTTTAATTTTTTTCGTAGTAATTTTCTGAAGGGTTGAAAAGAAATTATGAAATAATTTTCCTTAAGTGCCTTATATGAGGAGAGAAAGAGCAGGCAGGTGGGTCCAGTCTGGTGTAACTAAAGTATCTTAAACACCACAAAACTGGAGGAAAATCTAACAATATAACTTTCTTTCCAGGCTAAGTGATGAATGTTCTAATTTTATCATACTCTAAGCTAGTAATTTTTTCATGGGTATACATTCCCAAATTTTCACAGGCAGACTACTTGGTTTGGCAGCACTGATTACTGTTTTATTGATGTTTTTCATTCACAAACGTCAGTGACTCCAGCAGCCAGTGACAAAGTTGAGATGAAGCACGTTGCCCAGTTTTAGAAAAAATACCCCTGCCTGAGAAGAGCACCCAGTTTATTTTTAGATTAAAGTTATCTTAAAATCCTTAGAAGGATGACTCCATACTTTTTATAATATTGTGTCTAAAAGAAAAACAAGATCGATGTATTTTACAGTCTTCCTTAGTGCCATTCTCAGACAATATGAATATTGGAACATTTTGTGTTACGGATTTCCTTTCAAAGTAAAACGAACATTTCTGCTTATTAACAGAATTGGAGGATTTTTAATAGTTGTGTAATGTGCCTTAAAAAAAGTTCAGTACAGTCTAGTTGTGAAAACTGATGCATATATTCCCTCAGGCACTGCGAAACAAATATTTAGCATTGCATTGAGATTCAAAGGAACAATGCTGTAGGAAAAAACAGAGAAAATAATTTACAAGTCAGCAGCATAATATTTTTATAGTGCTGTGTTCATCTGCATGGTTCCACACCACCTTGATTGTTGAGCAGATAAATTGGTGTCTGCTCAGCCGCCTTCTCCTGACGTCCAGTTCTGTGTTACCGTGGACTTCATTTTGTTGGGGCAATCTCTGTCTATTTCAGTAGAAAGATTTATGCTTCATTTTTGCTGCTTGGGTGATGTGAATCAATTGTATTCAGGGCTGAATACAGACCATTGATTTTAGATGGCTTTGTATCTGCTCAGCACTTTTTAACAGTCTCTTATTTGGGTGTTTCGGGTTTAGGCACCTAAGTTTGAAAACGTTGTCCTGGATGCATTTGCAGAAAGATAAAAAGGCTTGATGGTGTTGGTTTTGGTTAAAGCAAGACAATGATGATTCATTGCTGAGCTCTTATATCCAGGCAAAACAGGCAGAGTGGATCTCGTCACTTAATTGCAGTCCAGGATCCCAGGAAACTGGAGCCTATGCTTGTATCAAAAGACTGACTGCATTTTCTTAAAATTTCACTACGGAAAACTGAACCCTGTCTTAAGAGTAGTGATGTTGTTTTTTTCCTTTGGCACTGAATTGTGATCCATACTTTGCAATTGGTTTCGGGTTCCCCTTTACATAACTGGCCATAATTCCTACTTAAAAAGAAAAGAATTTTTTGGGGGTAATGATAATTCAAAAGTGATACAGATACTTCCGTTCATAATTATATTTATTTTTTACTGTGATGTCCTGTGTCTTGTTGATAGGTAGGACTGGAAAGAAGTTTGTTTTGCTTTTATTTTTAAAGCAGGTATTACATCATGTGTGATAATTTAGTCAATTAGAGTACATAACCCTTTGGTGTAAGACTTGACTCACAAAAGCAGTTTGAGTGAATCTGGGATTCGACTTCAGAAATCAGCTTAGTTTGTAGGTCAGTCTGCCTCTGGTTGAAAGCAAAACTTAATCAGCATGTCATCCTGAGATACACGTTTTTCTTTGTCCAAGTCCAGGTGTGATTCCTGACTTGTGCATACTATGCTTATCTGAGTTTGATGAACACACGTATGGCCTAAATCTTGAAAACATCAGTGCTAGGTGTGTTCATATTCCATATGTACATCGCAGTAAACCTAAATAAAATAAGCGCTTCAGAGAAAAAAGTCAGACCAAAAAACTTAATCTAAGATGTATTTGTACAAAAAAATGCATGTCTATTTATCCCAGATTATAGTAGTTGCGGTGCATGATATTTCTGCTGATTGTGACCCAAGCATCACCGTAACACTATGTCTTTGAAAAGCAGACTTGTTAAAGTCTGTAATGAAAATCCTGTTGTGTTTCTGAACCATAGTCTTCAAGAGACATAAGGAAGACAAGTTAAGCTTGACTTCATAGTTCTCTCCAAATATTTTTCATTTTCAGAAGTCTGTGTGCTGAGCCTTAATATTTTTTGTGACTTGTACAGAAGTGTGGGGTTGGCTTGATTCAGTCTATTGGTTCAAGGCAGTTCCCAGGCAGCGACTAGAAATGTAAAGCTGCGTGTTTACTAAGCATTCCATGCCTTGGCAGTTTGTAAGAAGGTAGTAATAGCAAATGCCTGTGATGAAGACCCCATTGCAATCTTTTCAAAGTAAATCCAAACAAGCAGAATAAAAATTCTAAGTAAAAAGCACTCCTATTAAGAATCAAAGGCAGACTTGGAGCACGTTCCATCAGTACGCTAAATATATTGGTACAATAAAAACTCCTTTATATGGCAAGGGGAGCATTGTAGCACTTGACTACCATTCTGAATTACATAACTTGTTATGTTTTTCTATTTAACTAAACGTATCTTACTTCTTAAGTGCTTTATCATGTACTTAAATATTCTACAGCGCTTTGTTTAGAAAGCTGAAAAATTTGATCATTTATCTCCTTAAAATAGCTATTTTAAATTTATTTCTCTGTGGTATAGCCACAAACAGATTAATTTCTTCAAATTTATGGTTTCTACCACCTGCTTGAGTGTTAAATGTCTCTGTATGTTACTTTTAAATTTGTTAGCCTAAGTGAGAGTAATTCTTTGGGAATTACAGTATTTTTTTGCTTCATTTATGTTAAGTAGTTGTCATTGGCCAGATAAATCATGTGATATTGCTAATAGCCTTGAATATAGAGAAGAAAATGTACCAAGTGGCACTTATTAATTAAAGATCACAAACCAGATGATTATAAGAAGGTTCTACTCAGCTGCTTAAGTAAGACAAATGCTATATATTAATTCTAAGAAAGCTACTATCCTGTTATATTGTAAGTCTGATGTACACACAGAAGCAAGGAGTTTCATATTAAGACTGTTTTATTTCTGCCTCATATAATGTAGATAAAGAAATCGTAAGACTTTATGATTGTGAGATACACAGAATGTAATTTAATCTCAGTTTACAATTGTTTCGTTTGGGTTCCAACCAAGTTCACAGGAAGAAGGGATTGAAGCTGCCATAAGTATAGTTTTTAGTATGCTGGGTTACACTAAATGCTGTAGGTGTAAGTGTAGGAAACCGTGGGAGGTGGAGGAGGATTCTTACAAATCTAACTGATTACAATATGTACTTCAAAATAGACTGAATTATTATGTGATGTATATGATTATGTCATCTCAGTTTACGTGTGGGGATCTTTGGTTATTACATTGTCATTACTGATACAAGGAGAACCTTCCAACCTAATAGTTATTAAATATTGAAATGTTCTGAAGATATTATGCAAAATTAAATATTTAATTTCGCATAATATCTTCCCAGAAATATTTCAGCTGTTTTATATTTCGAGAAGATACTAAAATGTAAGATCTCAATATTGTATGAACTAATAGCTGGACAGATTTCATAAATGCTATTTAAGGCATATACAATTCTCTATACTTTGCTGTATGAATATGAAACTACAGAACTGGAAGTGATTTCCCTGGTCATGGAATTCAGTCGTGCCCTTTTAAAAGGAAATCATAGAAGTTTATCGAAGTCCATGTAAGTTTATCCAGCTCCAGATGCATGCATGCATGCATGCAGAATTTGGATTCTTACAGCTATCAATACTATCAAACAGAGGAGGTAAGCAAAGTATTAGATAATCCATTAAGATGATCTCATAACCAATCCAAATAGCTCATCCCAGGGAAAGAAAAAAACCTCCAAACTAAAAAATGAAACACTGAACAAAAAAATCCGAAACAACCACAAGAAGATTGTACACAAAATCCTCCCTTCACTACTTTCAGTTAGATTTTTGCCATAGGCTTCAGTGAAGCCCAAATTTCACCCTGTGTTCTCACTACGAGCAGATGAGCCTCAGTAACAACCAATACTAAACGAGACTGTGATAGCTCTCTTGTTTTCTATAAATCAAAGATGTTCACATAAACAATTACCGATTTGTGGCAGACTGCCAAGTGTATACTTCTTACTGTAACCACCAGTGATCATCATGGGGATTGTCATGCTTTTTCCCTCTTGGAATCCACGTTCCAGAATAATTGTGCTAACAGCTTATTCACAGCTTGTTAAATCATGCTTGATTCAGGAAAATATTTGGGCAAAACAGGGTGCCTCCGACATACTTTATGAACACAGCAGACAACCAGTCTTCAGTGCCGTGGTAGCAGATTTATTCAGCTTCATTTGGGAGAATGGCGTGGGTTAAAGGCTCTCTGTGATTGTGCCCTCATTAAAACTGTTGGAAATGGCACATTGACTCAGTGAAAAGATTGAGGAAAGGACGTATTTTTAGCTTCCTTGTCTTTAGAATCTTGCTCTTCTTCCTTTCGCTGTTATGGAACCATTGATTTTGGTGGGACCTGGGTAACAGGTTCGCAAATGAGTGGCAGCCACTTGAATTGTTTCCCGTGTGGTATTAATGAGCAGTATGATAGAAATGTTCTGTTGGACACCTCAGTTAGGATTTTACAATGTATCCATGAAACCTCCTAAGTAACTGTGATCTGTCCCTCAGCAGAGAGGCGTAGCATACACACGAGGTTAGCTCAGTCAGTAATGTGTATCACTAAATGCTTCCCTGCTAATCAGCTGTTGACTAACAGGTAAGTGGTCCTGTGAGTTGTGGGATCCCTTTTTGTCCCTGCTACTTACAGGGCAAAGTGAATTCCATAAAACTTAGGTTGTGCTTTTTTACTCATAACCCATTTTAAGTAGCTGTATGCATGTTTTGATCTTGTGTAGCTCTCTGTACAGGGTTTTTGTGGCAGGGGGTTTGGTAGCAGGACAGGGGCCACAGGCATGGTTTCTATGAGAAGGTCCTAGAAGCTTCCCCCAGTCGCACTCACCTCTCGCCCTGGCTGAGACTGTCAACAGTGGTGGTAGTGCCTCTGGAGTAATGTATTTAAGAGAGGGGAAAAAAGCCCTGCTGGGCGACCAGCAGTGGAGAGTGGACTGGGCTGGGAGAGAGACACCCGGGTCAGTGCGGAAAGTGGGAGAGGAGGTGGGCTGGAGCAGGGGTTCCCCTGCAGCCCCTGGTGAGAGGGCAGGCTGTGCTCTGCAGCCATGGAGGGTCATGAGGTAGGGGGAGCAGAGACCTGCCTGCAGCTCCAGGAGGGCCCCACGCTGGTGCAGGCGGCTGCACCCAAAGAGCTGGTGACTCTGTGGGAAGCCCAGGCTCGAGCAGTCCGCTCCTGAAGGAGTGCACCCCACGGAAGGGACCCAGGCTGGAGCAGTTCATGAAGAACTCTGCAGCCCGTGGGAAGGACTCCTGCTGGAGAAGTTGGTGGAGGTCTGTCTCCCATGGGAGGGACCCCAGGCTGGAGCAGGGGCAGAGTGTGAGGATCCCTCCCCCTGAGGAGGAAGGCGTGACAGAGAGGACGTGGTGAACTGACCACAAGCCCCATTAACCATCTCACTGCCTGCTGGAGGGAGGAGGTAGAGAAAATTGGGAGCAAAGCTGAGCCCGGGAAGAAGGGAGAGGTGAGGGGAAGGTGTTATTAAGATTTGGGTTTATTTTTCATTATCCTACTCTGATTTGATTGGTAATAAACTTTTTTTTTTTTCCCAAGTTGAGTCTGTTTTGTCTGTGACCATAAGAGGTGAGTGATCCCTCCCTGTCCTTGTCTCAACCCACGGGCCTTTCCTTATATTTTTCTCCTACCCATCCCACTGGAGGGAGGAGTGAGAGAGCAGCCATGTGGTGAGCTAGGCCTAAACCATGAGACTCTCGTGTTGGAAAATTCTTGTTAAAAGTACTAAACTCAGTATCAGACACAAACATGTCTTAATCTAACCACAAACATAAGCTAACACATAAAAGTATCAATTAGCTCTTTATTTCTCAAGAAATACAGCAATATTCAAACTTACACATTTTTAAAACGGGTAAGCTTTTTCGTATCTGATGGCAGTAAGACCATGTTTGACCTAGAGGTTCCTCTTTGTTTTGGTCTGTTACTGGCAAACAGTTATATGCAAAATCCCCTTTGAATTACAGTTGAAAATTGATTTTTTTGCATAGAAGGTATTGTTAAAAATTTTGTCAAGATGTCTAATGTTTTTGGTAACTGAAGCTGAACTATTTTTAAAAGGTACCTGAGAGCCTGATTTGATGTAATTAGTCATTCATGTTTAAATATTTTATTGTGTTGCCATTAATCATCATCCCTAAATATTCCTCTTTACCATTATTCTCCAAAGGAACCTCAGCACTTTGCAGGGTCAGGCAGTAATAAGTAGTGATGGTTGCTAATAGCCCAGTGTGAAAGTCAGTATCAGTGGCATGACAGAAGTGGAAATTCAGAGCCTTCTTTTGCATCATGTTTGAACCCAAAACACCCGCTGAAGTATAAAATCAGGGGCAAATGTAGGTCAGGATGTTTAGGTCACCATAAAACAAGCACAGTAGATACTCATCTCCTTTTGAATCAACAGCGTCCTTTATTTTGGGGGGATTTTTGCTTCATAAGCAAAGAAAACAGCATCATTTCAGATCTGCTATCCAAATTGGAGCAGTCCAGGGCATGACTGTTCATTGATTACCTGTTTGATTATGAGACAACAAAAAAATGCAGAACTTTTTTTTTTCTTTTTTAAATATGCTCTTGAAATCCTATTGAGGAGGATAAAGAAAGGGAAAATATTAGGAATATAGCGGTGGTCCCTTGATCCGCCTCATTAGTTCAATGGGATTTCAAAAGTGCAGGTTTTAAAATATTGTTCCCACACATTTTTTGAATTCTAATCAAAAGGTAAATCGATCAGTGGTAATGTCTTGGATGTAAAGCCTGCAGTTTAAATAGCTAGCGAGAAATTGCCCATACTTTTCTTGATGTATCTTTAAAACAATTGCTGTATGATGGGGTAGCAATCATCGCAAGGATAAGGGAACCTAAAAATATATTTCTTTCAGAGTCATAACAATAAAACATTGTTCCATTTGTACTTTTTGGAAATAAAACTGATTTAATGTAAAAACAACTCAGAATGGCTTCATCTTTGGGTATTATTTTTGCTTAACAAATCACGTTGTAAATTGCACTTGGCGAAGTATTAAAGCTGTCATCATTAACCAGTACCCCTCACAGAAAATAGTCTTTTGCGCCTATTAGAGTATATTTTGGTTAACAGAAAGTCCCATTAATATGCAAAAGTTACTGAAAATCATTTTATGTTGTAAATGAAAAATGCTGATTATTTGAAAAATTGTGTAGAATTTTCCCATAGCATCGTAACAGGTGTAACTAGAAGCATTACAGAACTTAGGCTATAAAGTACTGATTTTAAATAGATACCTTATATAAAAAATGGGTGATCAATTTTTAACATTAATTAATTCTAGTCAAGAGCAAGAATAAAAGTGCCTGTGAAACAGATTTTCTGGTCTAATTTAAACATACACTTTTTAGACAATATATAGAAATATTAGTATTGAGATACTATTAAGAATGGTACAGTGTAACATCATTTCCTCTAATGCTAAACAATATTACTTAAGAAAACTTTCAGAGTTTTCACATACAGTTCTTTCAAAGAGGTACTTTATTTGACTTTGAAATAGCTCTTCTGCTGACATTAGCGGTTTTAGACATGAATAAAGATCAGAAAGCACAAGTTAACAGTGAATTTTGAACTGAAATACAGTGAGCATTTTGGTCACTGTTGTAGCATGACGGGGTTATGACTGCAGCTTTTTGGACAGAAAATGCCATATTATGGCCATTCTGAGAACTACCTCAATATTTTACTTCTGGTTGGTTTTTAGTTTTTGTTTTAATTTCATTCAGAGTTGTCATACCGTTCACACTTGAAAAACTAACTTTTCTTGTTTAAATATTATTAAGGTAGGGGGGGAAAAAACCAAACCCAAACAAACAAAAAAAGACTCCGAACAACCAAACACCAAAACACAAAGAAACCCAACACAACAAAACACAGAAACCAGTTTTTTAGGTACCTGATTCTGTTTGGGACAGAAGATTAGGCTTTGCCTGCTTTTTATCAGACTCTGTCTGTAGATATATGCCCCTTTGATGCTTCTTACCACAATTTTGCAAGAGGATTTTAAATAGAAGAGGTTAGAGTATATTTTAACAGGCATTGATGAAAAGATTGATAATCCTGCTCTTTGTGATGCCAGTTACAATACCTAAGAATTTACATACTGCCTCAAAGAGAACCATATTAAAAAAAAAAGGTGACTATGTTTTAAAACTACATACATTTTTTGCTTTAAATTAGCTACTGAAAATTAACGTGGTTCCAACTTTATATATGTTAGGATGCATAATACCTGATTCCAACTTCTTTCTTAGGAAGAGATATGAGAGATCAGAATCTTTCTTAAATTTATATGGACAGATCTACATGTTCAGGACCATATGCATTAAAAGAAAAAAAAGGCGGGAAGGGATGTTCTGTGATACAAGGACTTTGAAGGTTCATATGCAACTGAGTAGGATGTTGCAGTCCTCCTCAGATGTAGATGCCAGCAGTCCTTTAAAAAAATTGCTTGGATGTGATGTGCTATTGTAACTATTCGTATTACTGGGCCTTAAAAACTTAGGTTCATGGTCCCCATTGTGCAAGGTATTGTAGCAGTACAATGAAAAGACAGTTTGTTTCCTAAAGAGCCAAGAATGTTGTGTCTTTGAAGAGGTTTCACTAATAGAAAAAACAGCTGCAAATAGCCTCCAGTATAACTGAATAATATTCAGTGGCAGTAGTGTCATCTGCATTACAGTGGTGTTCTTTACACCACAGATGATTTTTCCAGGCTAAGTTAAAATAATGATGTAAATCTCTGAAAAATTAGGTATTTTTGGTCAAGATTACCGTACAGGACTGCCTCTATCTAGATGTTTTTATATTGACTGCTGTGCTAAAAGGCATTTTATTATTAGAACTTTTTCTCATGTTTTCAGCTTGTTCTTCTTAGGAAGGCACCTCACTTTGCCATTAGTTTGCTCTGAGCATGCAGAAAAAAACTTCATAACTACATTTATTAGTTTAATTAGGGGACAACATTTTGGCGATAGTATGGATGACTCAGATCGTGTTTCCTTTCTGTCAGATTCAATCAAGTGCTGTTCCTTTCATACAGCAGTTGAGGGCCATGAAAGAAAAGGCCATGGTGGCTGTGCTGTCGGAGATGTTAGGAGCCCTGTCTCTGTTCCTCACCTTGCAGGTTGCTTTTGCATTTACTTTTTTTTTCAGTTCTGCTGTTTTAAGAAAACCTATCAGCTTACCTTCCCAAAATGTTGGCCAAGATCTGACAGTGCAGTCTTTTTTCCTGCCTACAGGAGTCTTGTCTGCTGTGCAGGTGATAATAAAAACACATCTCCTCTTGACTAACCTGGCATTGATAACTGAAAAAACATTTTCCCTTTTACTCCACTGGTGTAATCTGCAATTAGAGAATATGTACAGAAAAATATTGCATACCTTCTTCTCTGTATTACTGGGAGCTCGATTAAGGCCCCTATCCTGGTTATGCCGTCTTCCATCTGTCAAGCAGCAGGGAAGGGGTTCTTGCAAATGGAAAAAAAGACTTCTTGAGAGAGGTATTTCTTTCCTTTGTCTTAGATTCTTAGAGAACTCTTGCCCTGAAAATTGCTGGGATGTGTTATCTTTTTTTGAAGTGATACAATGAAACCCAACTTTATTGGCCTGTAGGAAAAGTTGTATTTCTGTTCATCTGTTCAGCAGATAGATGGGTATGTTTCCCTTGTTCAGAAGTTTGATTTAAAACTGATCACTGACTTTGTTTTAAGATCATAAATAGTTCAAAATGGTATTAGTTTAACAGTGAGGTAACAGTGAAGACTCCTCCAGTGACAAGAGAGTTAGAAGTTGTGGCCTGATGTCCCTGCTGGTTGTCCCTGCGAGTTGTCCATGCTGGTTATGTAAGGATATGTATCTTCTTATTTCAAAGTGGTAGTATATTCTTTTAATATTCTGAAAGAATTACAATTATCTTCTCTACAAATTTAAACCCTGTAACTTTCTTCTAAGCTACCGAAACACCTGTGATTACTCCTGGTTTCTGTATGCCTTATTGCAGAGCTCTACAGAGTTGAAACTTAGAGGGATATTTTTTCCTGAAAGTGGAAAAAATGAAAAAAATTTCCAGTTCTCTAACAGTGGCCTATGAATAGTGTTTCTAAACCTCACACCTATAGTCCTAGTTAGCCAGTGATTGAGTATCTCCTAGTTGCGCCCCTTTCTATTTGAAGTTTGCAGTACAAGCAATCCTTTAGGTAGCATTTGCAGTTGCTGGCTGCTCCAACACCCTGATGACTTCATTATTCCTGTCTGAAGCTGAAGAAGGAGAATGGGGTCTGGTTTTACTTTTAACAGACCTAATGTTTTTTATTAGCACTACGTTGAGTTCAGGCATGTCATCATTTGAAATGCATGTACCACGTTAAGATTTACTTCATTTAATATGCATGAAAACAGGATAGCTGATTGCTAGTGGAAGATGCAGATTAATATGTTTAAAAAAGGTTACATACCTTCAAAAAACCCAAACCATACTACTGTAGTTAATACTTCATTACATGCATAGTGTTAACCCTCACCCGTGTTCCTGTTTCTTTCTCCTAACTTTGAAGAATTCAAACTATTTCTTATTTCTGAAACACCTTGCTCTTCAAGGAGAATTCTGGTCACTTCTGTATCAAATGGCATTACATAAGGCTAGTCAATGCAGCAAGGCACATGGCTTGCAGCTGAAGGGAGGAAATTGCTTCATTAGAGCACCAGTCCTCCTTGCATGTACTACTAACGGAAGGGAACATAGAGAGTTTGCGTAGCTTTGTCCCTATCTCAACTATGCACTGGCAAGCCCAAGTTTACCAGGAAAATTCTCTTTTCAGGGAATAGTCCTATACCAGCCCCGAAGAAAAGGGTTACCATCTTCCTTACAAAGTCACTTCAAGGCAAGGCAATAGCATACTGCTGCTGCTCAGGGTCTGTAGGATATAACATCACAAGCCAGCCAGGAGCAAATAAATTTCAGAGAAATTTTCAAGCCCTACTAACTGCTGAAATGGTATTTCAGATATTATTCATATTTGTTCAGATGCCATTAGGTTCTGTGTGAAAAATCACTTCTCTAACGCAGCTGCCTATTTTAGTTGGTTAAATGATGACTGGCAGGTTTTAGAAGCTGGGTTCAGAGAATCAGGGAGCAAATTGTATACCTTGCTCACCAGGCGTTCAGCCTGTAAATGATGTGAGTTAGGTACTCTTTTTAAAATCAATACTAAAAAGTATACAAAACTTGATTAAATAATAGTATATATGCATTACTGCTGGTTTCTGTGGCTGAAAGTCTTCTTATCAGGGTTCACAGCAAAAGTGTTTGAATCCTGAACATGATTTGATTCTTTTCCCATTTATAATTAATGAAATCGAATGTTATTGTGATGCTATGTTTTTTTGTTTCAGAGTAGATAACACTTTCTGTTTCAACAGATTTACTTTTGCCCACACAGCAGTACTTGCTGTTTCTCCTTTGTTGCATCTTGTTTAAGCTGAGAAGTTTTAGTCCTTCAATCTTTCAACCAGGGAATGAAGGCAATATTATATGATTTAAATGACCAGTCACAAAACACAAATGTCTAATAAATTATCTGAGAAACCAATTCAGCAAACGCTCTGTAGGCTGGAATTTGTTTTCTTACACTATCTGGGAAATCTTTGCTAATGGCTTATGTATTAGTGGACTAGACGACCAGTTTTTGGACATCAGATAGCAGTAAAACATAAATAACTGAACCAGTGTTAAATGTGATTCATCAGACAACCAGAAATTCTTAGTGAATGTTATAATTCATTAACCTTTGATTTTTATATATAATTGAAAAGGCAGGTATCAAAATAACAGTAATGTGCGTGCATAGCCAGGAGTTCCTACCATGTTAAGTCTTCAACTCATGTTTTCTGAAAACAAAACCACTTCATTTTCAGTCAGTATGTGAAGCAGTAATGTATAGTCACTCACATAACCTGTATTTTATTCATGAAACAGAGAAAAACAAAAACATTTCTCTTCCAGCAGCAGTCTAGGTTACATGCCCGTGGGACCTGCTTTCTTCCAACAACCCTTCTGCTTCCCCTCCTTGTGATGGTTATCAGAGCATTTTGGTTCTGCCGCTTTTAACGAGGCACAGGTTGTCAGAGGTGTTGGTTACATGTATGAACAGAAAGCAGTGTGGAAGCTATGCCTTAGATATACCTTTAACCTGCGGTGAAAACTGAATGCACCCATTAGACAGGTTACTACATACTGTACCTTTGCTGAGCATTTGGGGTGGTGAGAGGGGCTGTTGCTGATACTCGACACACAGAGTTATGTTGACACTCTGACCATGCACTTTCAGTCTTACTTATAATTTCCCATCTCCCCTCAGTGTTTTTTTCATAATCATCTCAATTTGGTTTATAACCATTTAGGTCCACCTTCTCCCATGCATCCACTTACATCTTTCTTTGTAGCACTGGTGACACTCGTCTTCCCTGAAAATGATCAGTGCTAGTTTTGATAGCTCTGGTCTTTCCAGTCTTTGTGCTGTCCTGTTCATTCTGTGTATCTTTGTATGTTATTTTTAGCTACTTCCAAAGGAGGAGTTTCTTCAATAGCTTTATATTTCTTTGACCATTTTCCTCAATGATTCTTTTCCCTGTACACTCATTGAAGTGGCCAAACCCTTGCATCCTAACGCTCCTGCCTTTGGAGGGTGGTTTTATGATCTGGTTTTATATTTCTCTCTCCTTTGGCCAGTTACAACTTGTGAAACATTAAATTTAAACCTTTAACCTTATACTCATCAGTTTTTCTTCAGACATCTTCCTTCCATAACTTTGGTCTTGGTCTTTCCTGCTGTATCTAGCCTAGTTGGTTCGCTTCCAGGAAGGATTATGTCGTCTTCCAACTGGATGTTATTTGGAGGATCCATCTCCATATCCTCAAAGTCTTTCAGATCCACACTACTCTTCCCTCTTTGCACAGATGTTGCCCTGCAAGCTGAAATTTGTTAATGTACTGGTACTACTTGCTAGTGTGTCTAAAGCTTCACTTACAACATTTTGGTCCTAAAATCATGTGTACTTCAATAGTATTGCATCACTATAGTCACCGATAAATTTGAGACACAGGCACCTGGACCAACTATTTTAGAAGTCTGTGTTGTGTGGCTCTTTGTTTCAGCTTTGTAACTTTCTCCAAATATATTTTGCGCTGTGGAAAAACTCAGTTTAGAATACAAATTATGGGAAAAAACCCTATGTTTGCTGTTTGTACAATTTCATACACATCTTAAAATCAACACAGAAGACATGCTTCTCCTTGGAAAGAAGGGTCTTTTTGGGGTTTTATGTGAATACTAGGCTGATCATATTTAGACTGCAATTGTAGATACGGTTCCCACTTGGCAATGAACAGTATAAGATTTGCTCGTTTGTTTGTAACTGCCTGTATGTAGGGTATGCACGCTGTTTGCTAACACCTTTCCTGACAGCAGCGATAAGCTGCTTGGGCTGGCGAGAGAGTTCACCTAGCAGAGGGTGAAAAGATGAAAGGTCCTTTTATGAAATGCAAACTGAGAAGCTATAAGATAAACAGAAGTGCTCTCAAAGAAATACTGGTTCCTGCCTACCTCTACACATCTTTATACTTTTAGGCTGTAATCCACGTTTTGTTCAAATAAACACTCAGTTTACATCTCAACATGAACGGCTAAGAGGGACTTGAATCCTGGTTTCTCCACGATCCATTCTGCCCAAAAATTAGGTCACCTCTAGGTCATCCTTTTTCTTTGTTAAATGAAGTCAGACGTGATTTAGAAGGTCTGTTAAAAGCTGTGGGATTTTCATTGTTGAATATTCTGTAGTTTGCTGCGGGACATCCAGTGCAATGTATCTCTCCATCTGACTGGTGGTAGACTGCATTTAGAAAGTAGTGAACACCAACTGCTTTGATCCAAACAGTAAAAAAGTAAATACTTTAACCATAAATTCTTGGAATGCTGTCATTGTCAGATTCTGTATGAGAAAAACAACATTATAAATCTTCACTATTGAGCAAACGTCAATGTGATTTCAAACATTCATGCGGTAAGTAATAGTGGTAGTCACACCCTAGAAGCCTCTACCATGCTGGTAGTTGCTACCATTTCTAAAAAGTAAAGAGTTTACCCCAGATCTGTGCAGAAATAACAAGGGAAATAAATCTCTTCAAAGTCAACTATCCTAAAGTTCTTTTTGCCTTTTTGCTTTTTTTCCCTTGGTCTGTGAGGGGAATCCTTTATCCCTGCAGAGTACTTCACTGAAATATCTGATAGGAGGACTGGAACCTTTGTTGAAACTGATGAAGATCTCAAAATCAGCACTGCGGCCCTAAATTTGACTTCTTTTCTCTCATGCCTGCATTATTCCTTCCATTTCCTTCTAACCGCCAGACTCAGACTGCACAGCTATTCAATACATAGTCATCCCTTTTCTGTTCCTGTTGTCTACAGTGTTTTCTTGGCTTCCAAAAGACCTTAAAGACTCCAGGAAGCCTTCATCTCTCATCTCTGCTTCTGTTTCTCCTGTTTCTGTCAATTCTTGTGAGACTTAGTCTTTTCATTCTCATGCATTTAGTCTTTGACCATACCCAAAGAACTGGGCGTGGAAGGAGGATTTAGGACTTCTTACAGGTTCCCAGTACTTCCAAATCTTCCCTTCTCCTTTTCTTCTACGATCTCATCTCCTGAGTGGTCTTACTAAACCCACAGTTTTAATTTCCACCCTTCCAGTGATGCCAGTGTTCAGTGCCCGTTACTCCAGTTTTTGTTCAGCCACCTTCATGCTTTCTCCCACGGTGCCGCTTAGGAGTTCCCCATAAATACCTGTCAATCCATGGTGTGTGTTGCTGTCCGTGCAGTTCAGGCAGTGTCTACAACGAGCTCACAGTGGCTAGTCCGTGGGTGGACTGAAACTCTAGCATTTGCAGTAACTGGGAACACTTTGTTTGTCCTTGCCTTTTGCTCTTTCCTACTGTGTGTTTGCCTGATCTTTTTAAGCTGTACATGTGCAGTGTCAAATCTAATGGGGCCCTAATTTAGGCATCTGCACATTACTGTAATTAATTAATAACTCCATCCTTTTTAAATTTTGACAACTGCTAAGAGGCTGAAGGGCAATTGTACTACTAACCATCTGTATAAATGCAAAAATGCAGGAGGCTGAAGATTATCCGTTGAAGTCAGGTTCTGCAGGCTGATATATTAGCACATAGCTAGTGAAGTGATCCGTGGTATTCAGACATTCATGTTTCCATAACAGAAGTAGCCTCTGATTTAGGGACAAAAAAAAAAAAAAAAAAAACCAAACCCAACCCACGTGGTTTTATAATGGCAAAAAGTACCAGTAACCTCCAAAAGCACGTCTTGTGTTCCAGTTAAAGGATATGGAAACAGGAGAGCACACTCAAGTGTTAAGGGTAGGAAAGAGGGAGAGTTCTTACTGTACTGGCCAAGAAAGAGGGGAGAGCATGTCTGTGCCCTCCTTGTTGTCCAAGAGGAAGAGTAAGGGACCTTTGACTCTTAGTAACAGGCTCCCTTATTCCCTGTCTCTGTGTCTGTATTTAAGAGCTTTCTGAATTCCTTCTGAGGAGTCATCCACCTGATGAGTTTTCTTACCAAACAAAACAGAAGAATGGAAGTTTATTCCTGCCTTATAATTAAACATTTTTCAGTTAGAAAATGGTTTAGATTAGATTGGATGAATCCAGTGAATTGATACAGAGTAGCATTCACATATAGAACCAAGCTGATGTAATACCAGGTAAACGATATGGCAAAAAGACTTGTCTAATTTGTTTGAATTACACAGGTAAAAATGCAAAGAGGTTGTAATTAGAAACATTATAAAATTTTAAATGTCAGATAACTAATACAGAATATGTTGTTGGATTTAAATATAAGAGAGAGATTTAGCAGATAAGTTTCTCATTTCTTACAGAGAAATTTAACTAATGCAAATACGGAATTTATCTTATTTCATTTATATGTACCTTAACAATGTATTTCTTGTTTGTTAAACTGCTTAAAAGAAACTGAAGTTAATCTTACCTTGTTTTATGCAAACAATCATCCAACAACTTTTTTGAGCTCTTTTCTTCAAATAGGTCTGTAAAAGTTTCCCATTTTTCTAATTTCTCACAGTAACCTTTTATTCGTGGCTCCAATGGGTTGATTGAGTACATCAATAATGACTTCATTCTTCTCCTTCAGAGACATATTTAGATACAGACAATGGTTGGTATGGTATACAAAGATTACTGACTGTCATGCTGACAATGTTACTTCATTGTCTCATTGTTATTTCCCCTCTGTCTGTTCTGCATGTATTCATGTATTTCACTTGTCTTGTCCTTGCCTGGTAACCTCCAAGGGGCAGAGATTGCCAGTTTCTGCAGTGTTTGCAACGGTACCAGCACAATAGGTTTCTAGTCTGTGACTCAAGCATTCTGACAATATAAATAACAACAGAATTGTTGGGAGTCTTAGTTGCAAAATATAAATGAAATTTGGATGTGTTGCGTGAATAACTTACCCCAGAAATTATGGGGTCTGATCAAATCATGCCAGAATTGAAATTAGAATTAAGAATTTTAGGATTTAGTGATTTCCATGCGAGACAAAAATGAAACCTTCTTTTCACTATGGTAAGCCAGACTGTTCTCATTTTTAGCACGTGGCATAAAAGGTCTGTGCAACTAAACTTACATCTCCAAAATGTATGAGGAAACTTCTGCAGAATATAAACCAAAAAAACCCCCCAACTTTAAAATGCCTGATTTATATAATTAGACTTTTTTTTCATCATAGTTAGATTTCAGGGTGAACACAAACTTCAGTTTCATCTATTAACTAAAGTGTGTAAAAATAAGGCAACTCTGTTTCTTTTTCCCAAGGAAAGACTTATTTCAGAGCAAAGTAAATAAATCAGTCATAGTGGAAAATAAACCACATTCCGTCAGAGATGAGGATTATTACATAGGTGGTACAATAATCTTTACATTTCCTTGTTTGGTAAGAGTCATTTAATTGTGCTTACCTTGCTTTGAATTAGTTAAAGGGCCCATTCCTTTGCCACATTTATCAACCCTTTTTTCCTTTCACTTCCATAAATGCATACGGCGACTCACTGCAAGAAGCAACTGAGTGAGCTGTACAGTGATAAATTTTTCTTGTTAGGAGAAATTACGTTCACTAACTTGAGCTACTTCAGCATGAAATTGAAAAAGAATCATTTTGTCTTAATTTACATTCTTGATTCAATGAAAAAAATGTAGATTAGGCCAAGAAAACTGTGTAGGCATCGCTTTAAAAACCGAAGGTAAACTGAACTGGCAACATTAGAAGTTCGTCAAATAGCACATCTCCTGTATTTATGATACTGGGTTGTGTTAGTGCCTGTGAATCACTTTAAAATATATACATTTTGGTCTTTCAGATCCGTTTACTGTTTCAGTTACATCTTTATCAACAGTGGTATGCATTTTTCATTTCTCACCTAAGCCGTGCACATCGTTCCTTAATCAAAATCACTGGGATAGTGCTGCGGTTCACTAGCCTTAGGAGCTGCTATTTGCCTTGAATAAATTACGTGAAAACATGTTGATTGATAGATGTTGCATGTCAGAAAAGAAGATAACTGTATCTTCTTCAGCTTACTAAAAGGTCATGCACACAGCATAATAGGAACAGCCACAGACAACTTTGAGATAAAGTGTATCATGAAAAGGTGTGCAATCTCATAACCA
>CM050652.1:27711596-27786596 GCA_027574665.1 Rhynochetos jubatus | reverse complement strand
GGGATGACCACTAATTGCTGCATCTCCTACTACCACAGGTGGGAAATACTTGACTGGTGATAATAAAATCCACTTTGCTCATAACTTTGTTGTTCTTCTCAGTCCCTCTTCTGCTTCCTAAGCTGGCATCCAAAATTTCCTTAGATCCTCCGACAGTACCTTATTTCTCCTTGTTTGTTCAAAACATGCAGGATGCATCAAGGATACTATTTCAGCCTGGGACCTGACGTGCCGTGCCAGGCTATCATGTCTCTCTGACAGCACTCTCGATGACTTCTTAGCTGGCAGCCACAGCCTTTGGTGCACTGCGAGTGCACAACCAGGGTTAAGTGCCTGGAGCTAGCCAAGCCCTTCAGAAATGTTCCTTAAAGCCAAAAACCAGTTTTAAAAGATGAAAATTGCTCTGAGAGGCCAAGTGTTAAATCTAAGATGCCCATCGAGTCCGGAAATAACTTCAGCTCCTCCTCAGAGAACAGTGACCTGGCTTACTGAAGATACAGGCAGTCTTTTTAGCAGGTCTGAATTATTATAATTTATCAATGCTGTTATCTAGTATTGGTACATTCAAAAGAGTATGAAGGAACAACTTTTAACTCTGTATTTAAAACTTATTTATGGGTTTTTGGTTCCCAAAATCGCATGAGAAAATTGTGGGTGCCAAATGGCTCTACTTTGAAAGAACAAAAAACCCCACAAAATAACATTTGTAGGACCTGAACAGAAAGGTCAGATGAAATGTAGAAAATCAAAGTAGAAAACTTTCTTCAGTTTTTTTAAGTTAAGTTCTCTTTCTTAAAAGCTGTGGAAAGCAAAGCTATCCACTTACATGCAATGTTTGCTAAGTAGTAAGGGACAAATGATGGTACTTGACTGAATTTGTGGGAATGATGGTTTATATTCTTTCAGTTTGACTGCCTTACAGTTACGAATTTAGCTTAATGTTTTTGCAGTTTGGACAGCAAAGGTAATTTCTTATGAATTTGGATTTTTTTCTGCACACTAGACACCCTACTTAAAATTGGGAGTATTATTCTGAACCAAAACTCTGCTGATAACATTGTTTTCAAGATTCAGATAACATACCTATTCAAGCCCTATTCAGGGCTATTAATATTTGTCATTAGTCTGATAGTTACTTAAAAAATATAACTTTTCCTTCACTATGTAATTTTTCTTTCTTGGCTTTTGCTTCAGTTGTGACAACTTTTAAGAAAGGAAGATTACTTTGGAAAGAAAGCAAGAGCAGAAAGTGTTCTATGTCTTTTTGTTCATTGCAGTTTGCACTGAGGCAGCGGTGGTTGTTGTCTTGAAAACTGTCCAAAATGTTTATTATTCCCTTTTCCACAGAACATCTCTTGATATCTTTGATGAGGCCTTAAATAATTGGATCTGCTTTAGGTTCTTGAGTTCCCATGGGGAAAAAAACAAGAGGAAAGAAAATACCTACCAGAAAACTGAAGAATTCAGAAAGTTTTCAGAATTTTTTGAACACAGAATAATCTTTTCTTCATTTTCACTCTACACTTCCGTGTAGGACAAGCCAGACACAAATAATTTTCCAAACTGAATATTTTCTAAACAAATCTGTGATCCCAACTCCCTGTCTCTATGCAATTTGATCATGTCTTCATCTCCCATAACCACAAGACCTGTATTAGGATACTCCAGTTAATAGTTACTTTTTTGCAAGTAATTATTTTCCTTTTTTTTTTTTTGTATGATGGGGTAAAAGATTTCTTACCTAAAAATGAAGCCCTGACTTAATCCACAAGCTTGTATGTTTGGCATATTCTTTGGAAAACTCATTTAGCTATGCTTGTTTCTCCAATACCGTGTGGGTTCAAGCTCAGTCTCTTTAGCTACTTTCTTTCAGATACCTACTTTATAAGGAGATCTGACCTCTTACTGTTGAAGCTGTTCTGTTGATACTTCCATGACATTTGTATACATACCTTCAGTGGAGTAATACAGTGGATCTTAATCTTTGTTGTTTTACATGACCCAGTCTCCACAAACAGGAAGTTTTCTGTATTCCTCTCTTCTCTGTTTCTCACCTCTTTTCTGAACTGGATGGAAATTAAAGGTCTTTCTGGCTGTCCTGTGTATTTAATCTAGGTGTGACTGCAGGTTTGTATCTTCCTCCCCTTCCCCCCGCCCCCATTGCTGAAGACCTGTAGTATGTGTTAGAGCACCCCTGTGGCTCTGGATACTCCTCTGACCACTGTGTGTTTCCAGATCTCATGGCAGAAGAAATTGAAATGTGAGTTCTTGTGCTGAGTGAGTAGATTACAAGAGCTGGTGCTGTTAGCTCTCACCTGCCATCTGAGACAAATTCCAGCTCTGTGAGTACTTTCCTTTCCTCTATTAAGACGTGAAGTAAAAGCTGAGCACTGTGATTGCTGTTTTGAATTTGAACTGAACAGAGTAAGGAAAAGATCCTCAGAGCAGTCTTGGCTAGAAGGTAGTAGCTAAGTACCCCAGCTCTGAGCAGAAGTGGGGCATGCTGGGACCCATGTCTGCCTTTCAGTTCAGTTCTCCGTTCTTCATCTACATGCTGCTACTTTCATAGTAAGTCAGGCAAAATAGGATTGCAGGCAGAAGTTTGCAGAGCACTAGAGATTTTTCAAGTGTGTTGTGTTGCTACTGATGTCTAGTTTAATTCTCTCATTTTTTGTCCACAGCCCCTTGATAATTTGGTAGTTCAATTTCTCACTTGTTTTCAAAAATGAATATGTAGGTCTAAGTCACATATTACTTCTTACTAAGTTTTCCTCATAGACAATTTGTGAGATATAGATTAACTTCTGCTGAAAGATAATGTTATTAAAAATTTGCTTGTTTTCTTTGATTCCTGTGTGCAAAACATGTTTTGCCTCGTAAGTATCATCATAGATTTTCCACTGAAAATTTCCACTTATAACTTACTGGGCTTGAGGCAGGACGTATGAGGAGACAGGAGTTTCTCTGGTTTTGGGATGTCAGATAAAGTTACCATGTAATTTCTTTTTCTCTTCTGATCAGTCATTGTAAAACTTAACTTGAAACACTTCAGAACAGTGGGCAGTATTTAGCGATCAATAACTGTGAATTGAGAGTGCGATCCTCGCAGCATAAACTAGGCAGTCAGATGTAAGAGGGAACGTGATTTTCTTAAAGAGATGTGTTCTGACTATAAAACTGGAAGCCAGAAACTTCTAGCTGTTACATTACCTTGCTGAGCAGCTATAAAGTTTAACATGTAATAATGTAAATAAATAAACTTTAATTTAGGATGCAGTTAAGAGGTTGAAGATATCTGTAGGTCATTCTTTATTAGAATTGGCCCACATATAGTTATTTTTAACTGCAAAAGCACTAGTTACCAACCAGGTTTCTCACATAGGTTTGTATTTATACAGAATTTTGAAGCTGGAAATATCGCTACAGCTTTGTTGATTATTCCACCTACTGTCTCAGAGCACTGAGTTGTGCATTATGCTTCAAAACATGTTCTGTTCTTTCAGAGTTCTTAGGGAGGCAATACGATGTAATTCATTATGCCCTGAAGATAAACAGTACCTCTTGACCTTTTCAAGAAAAGTTGCAATATTTTCTTATTCCAGAATGTAATATTGTACTGAGCCGATATCAATGTGATAAGATAAATGTTTCCTTTTCTAATGTAAACCAGAGAGCACTACATTTATATAAAAGTCTTGGGGGATACCCAAAGCCTCCAGATAAAAAGGGGCAGCTTGGCTATTGTAGGTCTGCATTTTTGAATTCTCAGTCTCAAAGCACAGAGGGCAAACTGCATCCAGTCTTGAAGACAATGGCCAGGATTTTCAGAAGTGAACACATTTTTGTGTTGCCCAATTTAGGATCCTCCTAAAGAATTTTCAATCAAATTAAAATACAGAATTTGTTACCATTAAAAAAAAAAACCAAAACCAAAACAGTCTGTTAATACCTTTCCTCTTAGTACTGGGATCTTTAGAGATGTCCCAGCTAAAGCACGTGAGGCAGTGCTACACTCTGTGAGGCTAACTTGGGTTTTACTATAGTTTTTCAAGAAATGGAAGACTAATGAGGAGTATTTTTTTATCTTACTTCTTCTGCATTCTGTGCTGTTGTTCAGAGCACAGTTTCATTATAGTCTCTCGTCTATTCTTTATTTAACTGTTACATTGCACATGGCCTGTTTCTGATTGATGTAGTCAGTTGCATGCAAATGTGGTCACCACCATGGAGTGGGGCTCTGAACATGACCCTGCCGACTGCTTCCAGTTTCCCTTCTGCCTGCAAGGCAATGCCTACCTCCAAAGGAAAAAGTGCATTTTGCTTGACAGACTTTGCCCAGGTGTTAATGCAGAGTCCTAGTCTCTTCCTTCCTGGCAAATCTCCCTCCCAATGGCCTCATTTACTTTAATGTGTTAAATGTTTTTGTATGCAGGTCAGTACTCTGCTTTGTATGTGGCATGTAAAACACCTCTGTTACTCATGTATATTCTATTCACAGGAAAGCATGGCTTTAAATGCAGCTACTATTACATGTAAAATAACATGTTATATTTTAAAATTAGTTCATTATTGAAAAGGGTTTACTTCTGCTGTTACTGCATTTGGAGCTTCATAGATATTGTGAACAGTTACTACTGTAAGCAAAATAATACTGTTTTGCTATAAAGCAGTAACATCTTTCAACCCCTTCAGGTTTAAAGTAGGACTATTTTAAACATACCAATCACAGAATTTAAACTAGATTCAAAAGGGATTAAAATACAGGAGAAAAGAACAGTACAGAACAGGAGGAAGAAGTGAAATGTCATTAAATCTGTCTGTTTTACAGATGTATCTTGTTAATACCATTCAGTTGTGGGCTTTTTTGTTTGCTAATTTTTATATTTATTTCAGCTGAAGCTCAAAATCTAGGGACAGCAGTTGGAAAGAGGAAAGACTGAGGTCTATAATAGGAAGCTAACTGAAAAGAGCAAGTTTTGAGGGAAGATTTTAATTTCTTGAGTGGAGAGAAAGCATGAGGGAAGATGAGCCTACCATGTAGGTCAATGTAAGGAAAACCTTGGAGTCACCCAGGGAAGATGATGACCATAAGCAGAAAAGGAAAGCTAACATTAGAAGGAAAAAAAGATGAGATTCTTTAGGGGGTCAAGTTGATTAGGACTTTGAGAATAAAGAATTTTAATTTATTTTGAAAACAAATTGTGTATTCACCAGGGAACCAAGCAGAATGTATGAATTAGACATTTTGTATACTGAAAAAGAAATATTTGTAAGCTAATTAGTTGTAGAGACAAAGAACTTAGATTTTGTGTTTGCGGATGTGCAATCGTGCATCATATTTAGATATAGTTATCTCTTCAGTCCCCACATTTGTGACAATTGTGCTTATTTGCAGTAAAGACAGTCCAAAAATTCCTTCCAGTTTAAAGGAAATTTCTAGAACATATATTTTATGTGTATATCATAGAAACATATATGTATTTAAGTTTATATATTTAAGTTATCTTTCATATATATATATTTCAGTTTATGCAATCTGTATCCCATACAGAAAGGAGCACACCAAGGCAGAAATGGTATAAATGAGTCGGCAGAGTGTTCACCACTCAGTCTGTAGCTTATCTCCTTGCCTGTCGTTGGGGATAGTTAAATGATCTATATCAAATTCGTTCTACAGCTGTCAGTACCTGCAAGCATATAAACAGACGGGTAACATTTCTAGGAGGCAGATGCCTGCATCGCTAAAAGGACTGCTCTAATTGGCATAAGCAGTACAAGAAATGAAGAGTGAACGAGCATGGAAATAGAATTACTTTTCTACCCCTTGAAAGGAGGTAGTAACGGGCTACATTCATTTAGTTGCTCCTGCAGCTGACTACACTGAACTTCCCCTGAATATAGAAAAAGGGCATTTTAATTTCCATAACCATCCATCTGGCATCTTCCATTAACATTAAACACACAAAAACAAAGAAAGAGGGAGTAGTGTAGTTGTTGTCCAGAATTATTTATATCTGACTTGTGGATCCTACAGAATTTTTAACCACTGGTGGAAGGCGCCCTGTTCAGGGTAAGCATCTCTGCACACCCCGTTCTCATGACTTGTGGCAGAACGGAGGTTGATCTGTGTCTTGAATTTCACTGTCGCCTCTTGTTTCTTCCTTACTAGACTGAAGTGATTTAAATCTGTTTGAAATCTGTATATGGTTGGATATTGCTTGAAATGAGCTACAACGTGAGTAGACATGAGAGACTGACAGTTGAACACATGCAGTAATCAGCAAGGGCAGGATTTAATTGCACCTAATTTGTATTGGTTGAACACCTCTCCGTATAAAAAATATTTTATATTCAATTATATTTATAATGTTTTGGACAATCAACATATGGTAAAATTTAACAGTATAACCATTTAATCTAACACAGATTTGACCTATCCCTTCTTTCTTTGCTTGTCAGGAGCTTTTATTCCTTCCTATATGGAAAACAGTTTAAGAAATGCAAGCTTGGATACAGGACCAGGTCTCTTCCTATCTTTGGTCACAGTAATTATTTGAGTTTGAGGATGCATTGAAGGCTACCATGTGAAATGTTGAATTCCTTCTGTGCCCAAAACTTTATTCTTAGCCTAGAAATTCAGGAAACTTGCTGAAGCTGTATTACAGTGTGGGTGAATACATATGGCTTGCGACAGGTTAGATACAACATAGTAATTTATGACTGTGTGAATGTACCTTACTGAATCCCCTTCTTTGTTCTCAAGTATAAATGCCCTTCTCCTTGTCATTCATTTTCAATTTTTATAAAGCTATGTTGTTGAAGCTTTAGCTGTAATTATTTTGTCTTCTTGTAACACATAGGGGGAAAAAACCAAACTAAAACAAAACGATAATTCTGCTATCCCAGAAATAATGTGGCATAATATATTTACAAAACTTAATACATTCTAAAACAGAGGTAAATTCTCAGTAAATAGTTGCAGCAGAGCCTTTTGGTTCTCAAAAATGGAGAAATGCTAAGAAAACTTTGGCTGAAAAAACTTACATTCTGGAAAGCAAAAGCTCAGTTGCACTTGGCAAAATTTCAGAAGTTGCTTCTTCCAACAATTATATTGATTAGTAGAGGTGAAAATGCCTGCAGCCATTGCTCTTAGGGGTTTTTTTGAACTTTAGCTTTATTGCAAAATGTCTACTTTGAAATACTATTAATTGATAATGTAGATAAATTTACATGGTGCTTATGACGTATCTTGTCTTGCAAGTTCATGTAAAAGCTCGAGTGCATTCCATGTGTCCAGATTTCAAGCAACGGTGCTTATTAGGTCAGTAGAAGTGCTCTCTTTGTAGTTATGGAGTCTGCCAGTGCTTGTTATAATAGAGGGAGTATCTATACTACTTCAACTGTGTCAGACTAGTCAAAGAAACACTTGCCTTGAAGATTAAGGAAGTCAGCTTAAGTGAAATACATTTATTTTCCTGAGTAGCGTAATAATTTCCAGTCACTAGAATATGTTGTCTCAATGATATTGTGCTGGCCTGGTTGTTATACCCCGATTACTATATGAGTCTTGTTTAATGCCTTCTATTCAGGAAGAAATCTAATCTCTCTTCTACATTACTTCCATTGGTTTTATTTTGGTGTTATTCAATTGTGATTCTCTTTGCACTTGTAAAAAAGTTGTAAAAATTTTCTTTAATTTGCAGTATCAGTTCATAAAGTCTTTCTTTTCAGCTTGAAAAATTCATTCAGCCATTCTTTGTAAAGCCACAAGACCTCTAGCCAGAATCTTCCCAAACTTTGAAGAATATAAATAAAAATACCAGGGATTGTTAGACTATTTTTAAAGAAATTCCTAGGCCTTTTCATTTTCACACTATCCTTAAAGTAAAAAAAAAAAAAAAAAAAAGAATAAAAATCCTTAGTGTTTGAAGTTGAGCCTTTTTACTATGTTCACTTGTCGCTGTGCAAATTCCACATGGCTGAAGCCACTGGTGATACCCCAAAGCCTTTGCAATGTTTCCTATCCGCTTGTCAGAGCCAACTTTGCTGTACTGCCTGCTGGCTCCTTTCTCCTTCGCAGAGAGAGGTTCAGTGCCAGCACTGAGAGCAGGAGCACTGTTGGAGCTGGTGACTAACCTAAGCTCTGAAAATTACTTTCTCTGCAGACTTTGTCAAATTACGTAACTGAATTCTGAGTCTTAAGTGCCTAAACATGAAGATGAAAAATGCCATCAACCTTATTAGAATTTACAGAAACGATAATATGGTACTATTTTTGTGGATTTGATTGACAGGAACTCTGGAAACAGATGCTTTGCAGTCAAATCTGGTTTTTTCCCCCCTTGCTTCTTTGTTAAAAAGCCGGGGGGGGGGGGGGGGGGGGGGCAGGCTTTTCATATAACAGTGGCTGTTGTCAGGATTTTGCCTTCAAAAGTAGAACTCTGATAAGATGCCCATATGAAACTGGGACTTATAACTCATCAGCAGACACACCATGGGATGTTCTTGTAGGTTCCTGCTGCAACAGGTCAGAATGAAAGGAATCTTCTTTCTGCCCCACCTGCCCCTCTGAAGGGGTGTCTATTGCTGTTGTTTCTGACAACAATTTTTTTTCCCAACCTCTTGAGCTATGAAATCAGGGTCCTTAGAAACTCTCCCAAGCCAGCCCAAAATCACATCCTGGCTACTTTGGCCGAGAGGCTCTAGAGCATGGTATGACTCAGCTGTTTTGAGCACGCAGGCATGACCAGCACTACTAAATTGAACGTAGGGTTTGTGGATTCTAAACTGGGCAGTGTACACAGGGAGAGACACATCTGAGCTAATAAGCGTTTTAGCCCCTATAACTCTGATGTCTGCATCCAATTCCCTGGTGAGACGGGTCCTTCGAAAAGTCTGACTTCAGAGCTGTGCTTGGACGTTGCTTGGGAGCGTGGGGGTCAGCACAGAACAAAAAGCGTGCCAAGAGCTGTGCTCATGACTTGCCAGTGCGGAAAATCACATCTCAGGCACATTTCTCTAGTTTACCAGTGTAGGCGAAGCCTGAGAGAATTGGTAAAAGCAGTATTGTCATCATACCCTTTTCAGTAATTCACTCCCTGTATTTTTTTGTAACTATAAACATGAAAGTTCTTGTAGATGTCTTAGTGATATTAATGAATCTTGGGATTGCTGGAGAATAGGATGAGAACCTCTGACATTCATCTGAACTCAAAGATAGTTTCACTGCTGGCCCCATCTCTGCCTTCAGGTAGTTACGTAAGCCTCATGCCATAAACTGTGCTCCAGAAAGTATTTCAAAGCCATCCCAAAGTCCAGACATAAAATAGTTTCTCTCTCTTCTTTATTCTTCAGTCCACTGTCCTATGGCACAAGAAGAGCCCTGGGAATTGCAGTAGACTAATAGATATAATCCAGAAGGCTTTCTCATAAAAGGCAAGACCTTTGGACTAAAAATGCTGTAATACTATGATGTCTGTCGTATTTTATTTCCCAAATCTCAGAGCTGGAATTATCTACATTTTGTCCTGCAAAATAAAAAAATCCATCTCTAAAAGACAGAATATAATTTTTAAAATAACAGCTAAAGTAAAATTTACTATACGTTGGTACAGTATGATAGTATCAAAACATCTAGCCAGGAATGGATCCATGTGGTTTTTTGTGATACTTGCAAGTCACTGTATGAGGAAGTGATGATCTAGGAAGAAAAGATAGATTGAGGGTTCACAGACAAGATGTGCTGCCTCCTCTCTAGTCAATTAAAACAAAAGGCAACATTAGAAGCAATAAAGTAGTATCAGACCATCAGACTTAAGGTTTAAAAAAAGCCCTTAAAACTTTATATCTGTTTACTGGGGTTTTTTTTGTCCCATGTCTTTTCTACTGACGTTTGTAAAACAAGCACTGTGTGTTGAAAGGAGTACATGAAATGATTATAACTTAGCTTATTCTTGTATTATGTGGCAATGGGAATAGTTTGGTATACTAAAAACATTGCCAGTGCCATATGTCGATGAAGTACACTTGCATGACATAAAAGATTCTGCTCTGTAGAACATACAGTTACTAACTTTTGAAAGCCCTTTACCTGTCCTTGAAAAGCCTTTTCAGTCTCTGAACCTATGTGTACATGGGAGCAGTCGAGGACTAGACGCAAGGAACTGTTGTTAACAAAATATTTCATAAATGCTGAGAGGAAACTGGAGTGTAAAATGTAGTAGTTCTTGAAAAAGTTGGCAATGCAAATGCAAGTTTATCATTAAATTGTAGAAGGTGAAGGATTGCAGTGAGTTTGAAAATTCTGCAAGTCTTTGGTCAGTGAAAAGTCTGTCATGTTGTAAAACTGCCTAGGAGTGATATAAAAAGAACACCTTGACTGAGAAAGAAGTTAATGTTTGGGAGGATGAGTGTAAGTACCCAGGTTATTTAGACATTTTTTTCCCCCACATATTTTTCAGGAAAGAAAAACGTAGCATTTCTAATTAAGGTACGTGTGTGAAAAGGCTGCACAAGTGTAATGTTCTTTAATCCCTACAATGCTTTATCACACCTTGATGGTACCTCTCTGGTTTTATTTAAATAATTCCAAATGTCAGTTTGATTATCAGTCTGCCCTTTTCAAAATTAACTGTAAAAATACTGGAGGAAAAAAAAAATGATAAATTTACTGTGTGGATAGATACTGGTTTTGATATAAGAATGGCTTTTAGATTAAGTGGGAGACAGGGCTCTTTTATTACTTACTTCCCCCCACGCAGAGCAGCAATGCTGGGAGGGCTGGTGGGGAGCCGCCCCTCCTGTGCTGGGGTCTGCTGTCCGGTGCGGGTGGTTCCGTCGGGGAGCGCAGGTTGCGCGGGCAGAGCAGGGGAGCTAGCAGCAATCGAGATAATACGGTTTTACATGTGCCTTATGTAAGCGTGCAAGTGCGGGCATACATATTTAATTGTAATGAATGCGTACAAAGTGGGCTGTGAGGGAAATAAACCCCTCATCTGCTCCTTTTTTCATAGAAGCCTTGGAGACAACGGGGGTGAAGGTGGTGGAAGGAAGGAAGGCCAGTGGTGATGGCTTGATGCCTCATGTAAACTGATCTCTGGAAGAAATCCAGAATATTTGAGAGAAGTCACAAAAAGGAAGGTAGAGAAATTGTTAGAGATTGATGAGGTTTAAAATGTTCTAAGAAGAAAAAAGGAAGTATTATAGAAAAGAAAATGTGAATGAAATCTGAACTATGTGCGTTGTGTAAAGAGGAGTGCCTTGAGGAGACCAGGGACTGAGTTTTGGCCATGTTAAGTTTATGACAAGACATAATAGAGCACTGGCAAAACAAAAGCTGCAATTCAGGTTTTGATCTGTGTAAAGTAAGAGTATTTAGATGGAGGAAAAGAGCAAAATTTATATCTAAGATTAGTTTCCAGTGTATGTTGATCATGTGCCTAGATTGCCAGTGCTTTTTTTTATGTGCATGCTACTGATAGTGATTATGCAATATATGCTGCATAGTTCAGAGGGCATTTTTACAATCTGATGCCAGAAGAGTCATTAACTGATGTCAAGTATTACATATGTTTGGCACCAACATAACTGGGTGTGTCTGCTTTTACAAATGCATCTAAAATGATAATGCCCCTGAGCATATTTATTATTATAATTCCTTCATTAGCTTGCTGTTTATGAAGATTACTGTAGATGCCAAGGCAATATAATAAGGATCATTTTTTCCTGGGCAAGCTTGATGAAGCGTGATTGGAACATCTACCTTTTAATTCAAATGCCTAACCTGTTGTGTTGCTCATGTATAGTACTTGGGGATTCCTCGTACGGTTGCTATCATTTCTCTGGCACCTAAACGCCCTGGGAATTGCAAAATGTCTCTCTATTCCTCTTCTGCAAAACATTTTTACTAGCTGCAGGTCTTTTCTTTTTCATCCCTGCAAGTTTCTAATCATAAAGAATATACTCCCTACCAGATCTCCTCACAAGGGCTGAAACTAGGATGAGGAGCCTGAGGACATTTGCCTGTCTGTCTTCACTTGCATTTTAGCTTAAAATTAAAGCTCTTTGTCATTTCATTCTTTTTATAATCTTCACTCTTAAAAGTCCCCAAAGTGAAGAATTCTTTCTCAGTAGCTCTGTCTACACTGCCTGTTAAGACTGCCCTTCAAAACATACAACTCATTTGCCAGCTACAACAAGAACCTCAAGTTTGGGATTCTTCAGAGACAGAGGTCTGCATGTTGGATCCTGCCTGCTAGATCATCACAAAATGCACCAAAAGAGTTAAAAGGTAGATAAGCAGCCCGGGAGGAAAGCTGCAATTGTAGTAATTCATGCAGGCCAGAGCAGACCACAAGTAAACGTTGCTCTTTCAGAGAGATGCAGAGCTAACCAGTGCTACTTCTGCTGGGGTATTCCACAGAATGCAAGCATTTCCTTCAAGAAAAAGGATACGTAGTTTTGTGTGTGTGAATGTATGTGTTACTTTGGACATATATACCTATGAATTAATTTGTGATTATGAGGTTCCTCAGGAGTCTAACAGTCCACACTGAGTGGAAGATTTTAATGCTTCAGAATTATTCCAAGGAGTTTAGGTCAGAGCTTGTGTTATCAGGGCACTCATAACTATTGCTGAATGCCACCATTGACAAGTCTAGTGTCTAGAAAATGACCTGTTTCTTTGTATAATTTACTGCTTGATCTCATATCAGTGTTGTTACTGATTTTATTTATATTTTCTTTTAACTGCAGATAGGACTGCACTTCTGTCTCCAAAAGAAGGTTTATCAAAAACCTTGAAAAAATAGAAATAAAATTACTATTATTGTATCACCTATTTACGTTAATTTTACGGTTTCTTCCCCTATTTATTCTTGTATTGAATATATACCTGGACTCAGTAGGATTTCGGGTTGAGCTGATTTGGCTTTGGCAATTGACTGATTTTTTTTTAAGTGGCTTAGACTATGTAGTGACTTTTGATCAAATAATTTCATTAAAAACGATTGAAATCAGGTTATCAAAGATACTTCATAAGTTTTGTTACTGGAGCTTTAGATTTAAACCCACATTAAATGATGATAATGTCAATTTGCTTTAGCAGCTTTTTTGGGGGGGAGGGTAGAAGGGGAGTTTGGTGGTGATGTGTGAGTTACCTTTATCAAGCTGTGCCTCAGACCCTTGTTCTTGCCTAGTTTTTCTCCTCTCTTTAGCTTGTCATTTCAGCAAGGCCTCTGTTGTTTATAGTAAGAATTGTAATATTAAGAAAATCTTGTTTTCTGCTACTGTTGTGCTTATACTTCGTGGTGGGGACACAACAATCCTGCCCAGATGGCTCTGACTGCAATTAGGGCACAGAACACTTAATTCTAGCCCGTCTCCTGTTCTGTATAAACTATTTCTCTGTTCAGTCCAAAATTTCAAGGGTAGTCTCATAAACACAAACGTGGTCATGTAAGGTCGGAAAATTCCAAAGTGCAAGTCTGTAAGCACAGCTCTTACTGATCCTCTGCTGTTAACTCACCATAGAAACAAACCATGCTGAAGCTTCATGATACTCAGTTTATGAGAACGTGGTGTTATTTGAAATGTAGCAAGGTGTTAGACATCACAGTAATCCGAACTTGGCATGATTTCACAGGAACCACACAATCAAATAAAATACGTCTGGAATACATCGTCTGTGTCTCAGAGAAGAATCACTGCTCTTAACTGTTCCTGAAGATGCTTCTTAAACAGGTCCAGTGACAAGGATTTTGCAGTTTTGACACAATTTATCGTACTCCCTTACTCCCTATCATTGGAAAATTTATTCGTAAATATAATTAAATCTCCCTGGATTCAGTTTAAGGCCGTTCTTGATTGTCGCACCCATGGAATACAAATAATTGTTTCTGTGCAGAAACTTGCTGAAGACTGCTATGGCTTTAGGGTTTGGGTATGGGGGTTTTTTTTCTGTTTTTATGATCAGACTTCTGCTATCCCATAGGATGGATTTTCTCATAGTGATCATTTTTAGTGCTCTTCTCTGGTCACTGGCAAGATGGTCCATCTCTTTCTAACACTGTGCTCCAAGTTGGGTACAGTTCTTTAGTTATTTCTTTAGAAAGTTTTATAAAGAGGAAAACCACTAGTTTTGTATATGACACTTCTATTCATATGTCCCAGTTTGCTTTGATCATACTAACATAACCGTATTGACTTATGCCTTTAATACGTGTTTTTCATCACAGATGTATTTTTTCAATTTGAGATTTCTTTAAATTATGTCCTTGTAAAAACAGAACTTCAATATCTATTAAAAATATTTTAAAAGAAACTTTAGATTTATAATACCTAATGTGAAACTAGGACATTAACTTTGTACTTCTCCACTGATTATCTATTGGATATGTCCCTAATAGGTGATGTGCCTTCCTCCTGTACAGCAAAAGCGTGATACAGACATCTTTATAATACTGCCTTTTACTGTTGCAGTCATACTCATGTGTCTGGGTATGGATTTGTAAGGTCAGTGGTAAATCAAATTGACTGCTGTTCACATAATTGGAGCCCTTTCAATCAGTAACTCTTCAATAAATATGTAATTCCTCACATTTTGATTGGCTGAAAGAGTTGGATCTGTATAATTACTGTAACTTTATTTGCAGTTACTTTGGCAGCATGTAGATCCATACTCTTTGGCTTTGGTCTCTAGCTTGCAGGATGTCAGGATGAGGACTCTATGCTTACGATGCTTTGTGTCAGCACTCCTTTGCTAGTCACGGGGCAGAATGTTATTTAGCTGAAAATAAGTTGTAAAGATAGAGGTTTTTATTTCTGCCTTCTGAATGGCTAAGGCTATTCTGGTGTAAATACTCTTTTGTCATTTGTTTCTCACATGTCATTTTACCTCTCCCTATTACTTAACAAAACTAAGGAGTCCTGATATCTATCCTCTCAAATTTTAGGTTCTGTTCTAAGAATTTTGCTGTTGGCCAGAAAAAGAAATTTGATTATGTGTTCCCTTTTGTTTTATATCTGCCTCACCTTTTGTTTTAGTTTATATCTTGATTATGATTTTTGTTAATAATTTGCTTAGTAATCTCTATGCTGATTTAATTGCCTTTAATTTCTAAATTTCACTTTCAGGTTTCTATCAGTTAAAAGCACTGCCTTCTAACAGTCTAACGTTATAATGCCTCCCTTGATATTGTTTCTTTCTCCTCCCACATTTGCTCTGCTTTTTGATTTTAGTACAAATGGGACCACTCTTGCTTTCATTTGCATCAGTACCTTTCCTATTTATAAATTATCAAACCATCTATTATTCCACCTAAGCCAGCACTACATTGTGTCAAACTGCTTTTATTGAAAGTAGGCTTCACAGTCAGTAAGGGAATGTCTGCAATGAACAGACTGGAAAAAAACCCAGGCTTGAACAGACTTTTCTAACTTAACTCCTTTCAAGTCAAGGTGACACACACATTTGTACTATATATATATAAAAACCCTTATATAAACATATAATAATTTTAATGATCTTTTTTATTTCTGGATTCCACATGGGATAGCTGTATTGATTGTTCTTCTTTTCCCTTCACACTTAAATATTTTTTATGTAGCTGCTAGCTGATCTTCACGTGAAATGGTTCATACCAGTTTACATGTGGAAAACTGGTACATGCTGTCATTGCCACATTCTGTTCATGTAACACTAAGAGATCATGTAAAATTGAGATCAGCTCTTCTGTTTAGCTATTACGTCTCAGTTTTCCAAAATTAATGCCACATGGAAAAAAACAGCAGTGGCAGAACGTTTGTGAGCTTGTGACACTGGTATTTGATGTGTACACTGTTTTTGTTTTCATTAATTTGATTAGTCACTGCGTAATGTAAATTGTAGGCATGAAGTAGGGTAGATTTCCTACTCCTGTGTTTACCAAAGGAAAGTTAAGTTCAGGCATGTGGGATGAGAGAAAGGAGATTGTCAGGTTGCAGCACAGCTTTGGTGTTCTGGGACCCCATCTCTCCTAACCCTTGGCATTTGCACTCTTCAGGTGGTCCAAGCCTTGGCGGTGGCATTTGGCTTTGCTGTCATGGATCATGATATGTGTGGTCTGATGTGTAGTCCTAATGACCAATGCAGATCGCTGTCTATAGGGAAAGAGCCCGGCTAATGCCACAAGGAATTGAAGCAAGCTGGTGTTTTTTCTAGTTCTTGGTCAGTCAAATAATGGGCAGGAAAAATGAGTTGTTTTTGAAACAGTGTTTAGTATCCATTAAATCGGGTTACAGAGAGAGAAGCTAAATTCGCTTTATAAAATGAAATATGTTAGCTGCTAAGTTATTAGTGCCCTGTATTTATTTAGCATCTTTCACATGGGTAAAAAGTAAGACACTAAACAAGGAAAAAAAAAAAATTGCCAAAACAATTAGAGTGAAAAAAATCTGGTAATTAACTATTATTTTTCACAAAACTGGTCTAATTATGAATCAGTCATGGTAAAATGAAAGGTCAATAACTACAGATGCATAATTTCTCCCTGATAGATTGCTGTTTGAAAATAGGTTTATGACAATTATGTGATTAATTTCCTTTTATTAAACAGCATTATGAGACTTCATGTTGCATTCATCAGTTTATTACTGTTACTTTTTCTCTTCAGTTGCAAATTAATCCTGGATAACATCAGAGCAGAACAGAAGCTCAGGTAGATAGAGGGTGTCTTCTTCTAGTATTGTTTGTGTTGCAGGGAAGACCACAGATGTGAATCAAAATCGGAGCCTCATTCTGCTGAAACTGACAGTAACATCCTAAGAAAACAAAACAAAAAACCCCAACCAAGCAACAAAACCCCAACAAAATACTTTTAGTCTAAAAAAATTAGGGCCAGAACCAGTGAAATTCTTATGTTTCTAAGACGAGGCTCATGAGGAATCTAAGTACACACGTTAAACTGTGATCCAGAACAGCTTTCCCCACTCGGCACCTAACCCTCAAATTGCCCTGCCTTTTTATCTTGAAATTCCTCAGGCATCGAGAGTTGCTGTCCTGGACAAACTCAGAATTTTCCCAGCCTTGGAGAAGCTGAGCAGTCTGGGGATCCTGGAACCAGGCATTTATTTGCACAAATTCCTATAGTATCTATACAGTAAATGTTTTCCAGGTATTCACTGTTTTCTTAAGCACACCCCATAGGCTTGTACTCAATACAGCGTTCAGTGGCCACCACCACTTTCTTGGGATGGGGCTGTAGAAGGTCAGTTGTTGTATTCTGTCCTCCTGTCTAGCAGCCTAGTGGTGGGAATACTCGAGATGGTAATACAGTGTCCAAGGCTGTTGCCTCTTCTTGAGCATAATTTAGTTTCAGATGTTTTGGTCCCTTGCAGGTTTATGTTCTGCTGCCAGACAAGGCTGCAGGGCACCCTGCGGTTTAGCTGCTGAAATTACGCACTTTGCAGCTGTCTGCACCTGGTAATCCAGATGCAGAAGACAGGCGAATCTTTTTAGAGTATTTGCATACTTTGATGTTGGGTTAATTGAGTGAAGTCCTTCTTAGTGACCACCTAGATTTCTTCGACAGCATATCTCTTGAGGTGGGTTCCAATAGCCTTTACTGTCTGGTGCTTTGTTTCTATTTCTGATAGCAAAACACTGTAATAATTGTTAAGCCTACTACTCCTAGGTGAAACCAGGCTGGTTATGTGGCTTGCATTTTACTTGCAGTCAGGATTTCCTTGACTTCATGAGCTCTGTAGTGTGGCACATTTGCCCTCAGCTGGCAGGCCGACAGGTTTTAGCTTCTTTGGTAGCTCAGAGAAAAAGGGTATTGTTCACGAAGTAAAATTCGGATGCCTTGGGGTGCATGGGAGTTTGTTTTTCCTGTCTAGTCTTCTGGAGGTAATGCTGTTGGAAAGCAGTTGGATCATCTTAAATTCAAGATTTCTTGAATAGTGCTAAATGCTTTGCTATTCCATTTGGAAAGATTTTAAGCTGCCATGCTGACTGGCTGTGATATTCATTAGGGAACTTTTTGGGCAAACACAGCCAGTGAGAGACAAAGGTTGAGCAGTATCATTTGAGCGCTCTTTGGGAGTGTTGAACACCGTTGTCTTTCTGTCACCAAATTTTGAGAGTCTCGTACAACTGCGGGTGATTCCAGGCTTCTCGTTCAGAGCCAGCTGGAGAATGGGTCCGTGGCAGGGTGTAGAGGGGCAGAGGTTCTCCTGAAGTGGTTTTTATAACAAATGTAGCTATGTAATCATCTGGTTAACTTGTTATTCAACCACTGCAGAGCAGTCTTTGGCCTTAAATCCAGCTTAGCATGTCGATATGTTTCGGTTGCATAGTGCTACCAGCAAGATGACTCTCGTTTGACATATTCAGCCATTTGGAAACTTATTTTATGTTCAGAAACTTATTTTATGTTCAGCAGGACTGTTAAAGTATGCAGTCATTTGAAAAAAAAATAAAATGGGGATTGGGAGTTAAAGAAAGGAAAAAAATCTGGTTGTCTTCTGGCAAGTTTTTTGGTTCTGGTTATCTGCAAAGTATACACCTCTTGTCAGTATAAATAGGGAGTGCCTGTATAAACATTCTTGTTTCGCCTGTTCCACATAATAGTTTCTTGTATCATATTTCTTTTGACCTCGCTATCTGAAACCAATTACAGGAGATCCATTTGGGCTGCATCTATTTTCATAAGAAGCCCAGGCAGCAGTGTTTTTCTCAGAGATGAATATCAACATCAAATATGCTTCTGAGTGCTTTGTTATTTATGTTTCAGAGAGATTTTGTAGCCTTCAGCTCTCAAGAATGTGTCACGCTGTGCTGTTTATACATTGACGATATTAATGGGCGTAGATGTCATTTTTCATTTTAACGTCTCAAATGCAACAGGCTGATAGGTTAAACATTCCTGGTTTTAAAGGAAAGATATGAGTGACATCTGTTTCCTAAAAATATACATATATTTACTTTTTAGAAACAAAAGATGGTAAACTTATTACTTTATTGGCAAGTTTTGCTTTATTTAAACGGTAAAACTTCAGAAATTATTTTAAGGCATGCTTAAATTAAATACAAGGGATTGGAATACAAAATAAAAGCAAGTTCTATTTCATAGCATTATCTCCAACAAATTGCAATATCTACCGCAATTTATCAACTTTAATAGGGTGAGTTATATGCAATTAATTTCATTTTTGTTCTGCTTACGCTTTAGCTATGCCAAAGCTGCACAGTAAATATTAAGAGGTAGTGTTCCCAATAAATATTTTACTAGTAGACACAGTGAGTTCTGGAAACCATATGCCCAAATTTCCTGCTTATACAGCTATTACTTAAAGCATTATAATGATTTTCATTTGCGTTATTAAAAAAATTTCTAATCCTCAGTTCTTTTTATTGCTTTTGTCTACATTGAGTTTTTTGTATAGTTTTACTAATTTAGATAACTTAATTACGGAAAAGTGCCTACTAAATTTGAAACAAATGTTATTGGTAACTGGATACGATTTTGAGTGCCTGAGTATCCTTTCTTGCTGCTGTTAATATGAGGTAGGAGTCAACATATTTTTGATCTGCCAGATTTATAAATGTCAGTTAGTTTGTCTTCACTGAACTGTTTTTAGACCACGAGTTACTATCAAATTAGTTCACAGAAATGTATAAATGATGCGTAGGATGGGTGTTTACTTGAAGTGTACGTGTTAAGCTATGAATTTTGAAAGACTTTCAAGCTGTCAATTTGTTTTGCAAAGATTTAATAGCAGCGAATGAATTGGTAGAACCGAATGTTTTATAGTCTCATAATCTTCATTTATGAATAATGTCAGTAATAATCCTTTGAAATTAACAGTGTGTTTCTGGGAGGTTGTTTACTGAGGAGCAAAATCTGAAGTTAAGCAGCACACTGGGAGGAAAATGTACCATATGACAACTGCTGTAAGAACAAAGGCTGACAGTGATTTCTCCTTATGAGTTTTAAATCATCTCTGATCTCTTGAAATTGTTTTCTGTTCTTCTTCTATCTCCTGTGTTTACAGTAATCTAAACTGCCACAATAAGATCACTGAAGTATTCAGGTAGTCATCATTTATAAGACATTCTGTATTAAAAGATGAGCCTTTACTCCTTTAAAGCAATCCCAACCAGCACGTATGAATCAAAATAGTTTAAGTAGTAGAGCCTTTTATGCAAACATATCCTGTTGTGCTGTCTTGCTTTTTCATAAGGTGTCAATCTTTCTGTAGGTAGTGGTAGGAAGTCATGCTTTCACAGGCTGATTCCAAAGGAGTGTGCTAGCCATGCTTTGAAATTGCACTGGCTAGCTTAAATCTAAACCTCAACATGCAATAATTTCCTAATTTTCAAGTACTGTAAATGTACAGCTTTACCAGACGCTGGCTTGCTTGTTTTACTGTGTTGCCGTGAGATGACTTTGCTGCTAAGGAAGATTAGGACACTCAACTTGCCGAGTGTTCCAGTTATTTGCAAGTATACATCAGCATTATATCATTACAGTTTCTTTTCCAGATAAAGTCCATGTAATGAATTTTCTGCAACCGCCACAAGTAAAAAATAATTATCTTTCTGGTTTTTCCTGTCGTCTTTAACTCTGGACCTCTTCTCTGGCTCCTGTAGCAATATCAACCCGAGTGGTGAGGTTAGTTTTCCTGTACAGTCTCCCATGAATTCAGGAGTGCATAGTTCTCTCCCTCCCTTCAAGTTCCCCTTTCAGAGGGCTCTAAAGTTTGGGAAGGATTATAAATTCGCCGTAGATTATCTGTTATCATACATTTAATCCATGCTTTGTGCTTAAACCACTGCAGGATGTTGGGACCAAAGCCTGGTGCCCCTGAAACCAACAGATATATTCATCTCTGGTTTCAGACTGAGCAGGGTTGTCCTTTAGGATCTGCTGAAGAACTGTTGAGTGCAGAAGAGATTATGCTATCCACATAGGAAACAGGGCATCCAGTGGTTCCTTGGAAACAAAATATTTCAAGTGCACTTTGAAATATGTTAACTTTTATTTATTTTTGGCAGAGAGAAGCTAGTTCTGTGCGTCTCGTTGCTTAGGTTCAGAGGAATGTATAGTCTTTGCAAAGCTGACCTGTAATTACTTGAGAATTTGATGAAACAATACAGGGATTGTTGTGGGAATGTCTCCAAATGTTAAAAGTCTGCTCTGCAAACTTTGTACCAGAGCCTTCTATGGGGAGACGAATCAATGTTGTTAGGAGATGGTGCTAGTGCATTCAGTTTGTTTACTTTGGTTTTCTATGTCTGCCTGCCTTCTCAGAAAACTTGCTTGGAGCCAGACTGTAGCAGCCCTCTCTCTGTCTTTTCATAATTGATCAGGGGATGACTGCCTTCCCTGAGGGTTAAGACGTGGCAACTTTTTCTGTTTGCTCAGCATCTCAATGCAGTAGTTCAAACATTGTTCACACCAGCTGGCAGTGTAATGCCATATGCACATCTTGTCAAAGCAACTGTTGTCATGGATACTAGAAACTATCTTAAAAATCAGCTCATTTGAGTCTAATCAAAATTGTACCTTTCTTTATCAGTTGAGAATCTTTATTATTTTAGAGAACATTGATCAAATGGCATTTATTGCAGTATATTCCATCTATAGTATGTTTAAATCACATAGATAATAGTGTGATACATTTTAAAGCCGTAACTGCTATTTACTGAACTGATTTTTTTAAGAGGGGCTAAGCGGGGTGGAAGAGTTCTCCAGGTAGTTGCAGTGGAAATGTTTTGAATATTTTTTTCTTCATTTGTTAATAAATACCACTTTAGAACAGTTAGCATATTAAAAATAATTTTATACAGAAAATATTTTAGATTAGCCTTCTTTGGGTAAGTGGAATGTTTGTTTGTATTTCATATGTTTGACTGTATTTTACTGAGTTGGAATGAAAACATAAAATAAATGAAAACATTTTCTATTTTGATTGGGATACTGTCATCCCAGAGACTGATCTGGTTGGTTGAGTAGTAATTTCTTTGTTCTCTGATTTCCCTAAGAATGCAAATGAAAACCACTCATTTTTATTTGGCATTAAAACTGCACTTTATTTTGTCAAAGGAGAGGTTTCTCCTTGAATTGTAAGTACAGAAAGTGTTTTTAATCTTCAATGAATATCCTTATTAATTCGCTTTCAAGATAATCTGATGTTGATTTGTCAAATTTAATTACAGCTTCCGGTAACACTTGAAGTCTACTTGCTTTTGCTTCAAAATTGTAATATGAAAATGCAAATTGAATGATAATTTGCAAGGGAGTGGGCATTTTAGTTGAACACTCAAAGACAAGTTCCTTGTGGAAATGAGGCTATTGATGCAGTTTATGATTTTTCCTCTTCAAGCACTTTAAACAAATTAACTTTATTTCCTGCAGGATTTCATGTACATCCATAAATTCTAGTGAAGTCTTATATATGTACTTTCAGATGATTTTTTTAAATGTTTTAAATAAAAAACCAAACTGAGGTCTGAAATCTAGCAAGTACAAATAGAATAGGAGGAGATTGCATTTGTTTGATTGGACTTTCACCTGACATTAGCATTGAGTAACTCATCTCTTTCTAGGAACTGGTGGAAATTATTTACTTTTCTTTACTTTTAGGCACTCCAGGCAGCAAGGCAGCTGCTTTTACAGCAACAGACCAGTGGACTGAAGTCTCCTAAGGGCAGTGATAAACAGAGACCACTGCAGGTTAGTAAAGTATCTGTGCTTTTGGGGCTGTACTCTCAGGGAAGAGCGCTGTGCTTGCTCACACATGAGGTGTGAGCTTGTGCTCTTGTGCTATGTATGTGCGTATTCACATACATGAGCTTACAGGCTTGCATGCTGGTGACTTCTCATTCACACAGAAAATCCACTGTAATTTACAAAAGCCTTTTGTGGTCGTAGATGCTTAAGAGGTCCGAGTTCAGTAGCTGTGGTATAAATAATCCTTTATAGACATGGTGCATAATCAGCATGTGATTTTTATACATACATGGATTAAATTGTACAAATGGCTGTGTTAAGACTACAACAGCATCCAGAAAAATAAATACCTCATTGGTACTACACCTAAGTGACAAATAGAGAAGTGTTCAGAAACTACCAACACAACTGCATGAAATGATGAAAGAGCTGCTTCTGCCATTTTAGAAAAACATACGTTACCGAGTTTTACACTGGGATGCTGTTGGGCTTCAGATTGTGCTCACATGAATAGGAGTTCTGTTACTGAATAATTATTTTAAATGCATTGTTAGTAAAACTATATATAGCATTTTATTCTTGAATATTTTTTTTTAGGTTTTAGTTCATTTACTGCTAATTCAGAGTTCCATATGAAATTGCATTCTGCTGAAAAAAATGGTTCTCTTGTTGTATACAGACCCAATATGAGCGTTTAACTGCTGAATTACAGGCTGTTGCAGACAAAAGATGTACATGAGACGTGATTCTATTTTGTTCAGAAAATAAAAAAGTACAACTCCTATCATTCTCTTCCTCACATCTATTTTTCTGGGTGAGCCTATATCCTCTCGGGACTTCCCCTCTTTTCTGATGGAACAGGGCATTTTTATCTCATTTTTAGTCTTTGTCATGCATAATGGAGGACCCCAGGCACCAGAATTTATCTTTTTCTCCATCAGTGAAATGTTGTGAAATTGTGCAATTTTTCAATGTAATTCACGTTTTCTCCTTTTCTTTGTGAAACGCCATGGAGCAATGTTGGACACAGCAAACAGCTCCACATTCCACATCAGCTCTCTTCAAACATGCTTTTAAAGTTGTATTTCTGTGCTCAGAACCAAACAAGAACATAAGGAAATGACTAAAGAAAAGGGGAAAAAAGGAAACATGTCAATTTGGCCTCCTGCCATGCTGTAGCTGTAGCCCAGTCCAGAGGCATAGGAGTCCTGGGACCATCTCAACTTTCCACTCTTCACCCTTGATTTGGCTTTGTATTAAATATCTTCTAGGCTGAAGGCACACAAGGGTGGTTATAAATGCAGAAGCTTATGAACTACAAGGTTTTTAAAAGTTTTTATAAGTGGAATTGGTCATCTTGAAGGGTTGAATCACAGAGAAGATTGATGTAATGAATAGCATGAGAACATAGTTTATTCTGCCAACTCCTCATTCTGAAAGGTAACATGGGCCGTACTAGTAGTGTGCAAGGTCCATCGAGCCCCATGTCCTGTCTCTAAGCTGGACAACACCAGACGCTTCCCCATATCAGGGAAGTACAGGAAACAGTCAAAAATAGTGGTATTTTCCCAGTATGTTTCACAATGAAGTTAGCTTTCTTTAATCCTCTGACTTGTAATCGGCAGCTGTTCAGGAGATACTGACTTCTCTGTTCACGTTCTCCACGCATTTGTAAACCTTCTTTTCAAGGCTGAAGAGATGTGGATGTGCGCTACTCGTGGTAGGCATCGATGAAAGGAGAGAAAACCGTGTTTGGAGACAAAGACATTGATACACATAGCCCAGAGGATGATGAGTTGAGGAGAGAGGGTCTTGTACTTTCCTACTCCCAAAGCACTAACCCTGGCCTGACGCCTTTTAAATGCCATGGGATGGTGTATTGCAGGGATGTGCTGTATTATGTGTTTGCCAGGAAGAGTCAGTGCCTCATGAGTCACACTAGCAACGCAGGAAGAAGAAAATAAAGCAAATAATTTTCTCTTCAGAATTGTTACATGCTCCCTAAAGCCAAGGTTATTGCTCATGTTTCCAACTTTCTTTCCATGATCAGTAGGTACACAGTGTCTCTTATTAGCCTTGAACACTTCATTTGGTTCATTTTTAAATGAGAGGAAAATGGAATTTGCTCCCAGACTTTGGTTTATGTATCAAATACCATGTAAGTGCAGGTATGAGCACAAACTCCATTTTAATTTTATTCTTTAGTGAGAAGGATGTATAAAGGTTTTGAAAAAGAGTCCTTGGAGCTTTTCTATTTCTGTCTTTTACTGTTACTACAGAGCTGTTCATTGTTCATTATGTAGTGGAAATTCATATTTTGAGCATTGTGATGCCTATTTGACTAAATACTGTAATACAGGTCATAAAATTGTACAGTATTATTTTATTATGCCAGATTTTATGATAACTTTAGCCAAAATCACCTAGTAAGAACTGCTAAATGTGTGTAAGCAATTTGAGGCTTATAAGACAAAAATACTTCTGCTTGTGTTTGTGCTTAAGGACTTCTCCCAATATTTTAAAATACTTGAATATTAGTGTATTTCTAACTTCCTCTAATTTCAGAGCAATTTACTAATCTGGCAACTGGAGATACATTAGAACTGATTTATAAATCTAGTAAAAACCTAATAAAACTTTTAAAACCAGCTCACACATCTGCAGGCAAATGTGGGTGTTAGGTAAGCCTTGCCACTGCATCTCTCATGTGCTCCATATTTTGATGTAAACTAGTCTGTTGTTCCACGTGCCAAAGAAGGGGAAAAAATAGTATTAATTTTACTAGCCATCTTTTTGTGTTTGATGGATATTTGGGGGAAAGTACTGTATGGTGGGTTTATATATGTTGTCTCTGTTATTCCATAACGCGTCAAGTATTTTAGTGGCTTGTAGCACCTACTAACTAATCAGCAAGTTGAAATCTTATTGAAGAAACCTTCAAATTTGTGTCCTCAACTTTGCAAAGACAGGGTGCTGGGTAAGTCGTCAAGCTCTAGTGTGCTTTACAGAGGGGATGGTTTTAGAGAACCATTGGGATTTTCCTAGAATTTGAGTGTCTTTTGTATCATTCTCATGAAAAACCTTTTTAAATTTACTGCTAGCTCTGTGATCTGTTGTGAAAGAGGAATGTTGTGCTGGCAAATGGTTTTGGTTTAGTTTTTAATGCAAAAGTAGTTATCCTGTACTTTCAGGGGAAGGAGGTTTATATTTAGATTCTGAGTTAACAGAATACCTGCAAAAAATACAGTTTTAGATAGATGCTTATCATAATCTACTATTACTTTCTGATGTACATTTGTCTGGGTTTCAGACTGCTGATGGCATAACCATTAGCATGTCTTATGCAAAACAGAATGAGAAAAACATCCCATCTGACAAGCTTGAGTACCAGTTGTAGCAGTGATTTTACTTTCATGTATAGATATATCCAAATAAACGTATTTGAAACATGTTTATAAATGCCATTCATTACACTGATGCACCAATTGAATGGATCCAATCAGTACATACATTGATTAATGACACATTGCAGAATAGCTAAGGAGGGTTTGTGATGAGAGTTGAGGATAATGTTAATCTTCATGTGATGTGATAATGTCATTCGCTTTCTCACTGTGCATCCTGAAAAACACATCGCAGTAGTAAGGTTAAGATTTCTGTAGTACTGGTTTATGTTTCAGAATATTCTTTTCCGGAGAAGCTGGGATTGTGGTAATCCATGGTGAAGTGAGCTGTTTGCTTTTACGGATTTCACTCCCTATCACCACATTTCCATAGTAGGCATAACAAGGAAAATTTCTCTTTGGCTCTTAGAACCTGTAGATCGCTCTGCGATGGCAGAAAGTCACTGTCCTTACAGTCACTGAAGAACCTGGTGTCATGTAGCCTGAGTTTTAAGACTGACAGCTCTATTGTTCTTGTTACACTTACAGCCATGAGTGGGACTTGTGGTTCTTTGAACAACTGTGCAGAGCACAAGCATAATGCAAAGGTAAATGCTGTCAGTTTGCTGCCATTGCTGGGCGTTTGTGTACACCCTTGCAACTATTTCCCTTCCAGATAGGCAAATCTTGGTGCTTAGACTAACCTGGCTCTGGTAGTCTGTACTGTTGTAGGCTGCATAGCACAGTGCTTTGGACAGCGAGTTGTAATTTTATTTGTTTGCTCTAAGAGCAATGAAAGTCCTACCTATTTCTAGTCCCTGTAATGTCTCCAATGAAGTAGTTTATTTTCATGAAGTCAGACTTTGAACTGTATCTCAATTAGGATAAATAATTATCTTCAGTTCTGTAAAATTAATATATCTACAATGAATTGGTTAGTTATTGTTTTCCTTCAGGCTAGGAGGTTTGTTGTCTTACCCTCAGAACTTTCTGTATTAGGATGGCATGTCAGGAAATCATGACTCCTGGAATCAAAGGGTTAAGCTCAGTGAGTCCCAAGACTGTTGTATAAATATCATGCTGTATGGAGTGTTGAGTTGTTAAGGTAAGCTTTGTTTATTTAGCAAGAGCACTTCACTGAAGTGTAATCATTTGATAAAATTTGGGAAAAGTAAGTGTACATTTAAGTTTAATTACTTAATGTTTATTGCATCAGTGCGTAGTATCAGAAGAAACTTTTTTTAAAGACATGCAAACTGCAAGAATTTAGCAGGAAAATTTGGCATGAAAAGATATTCATAGTTTCCTTGGTTTACTCTCTCCTACTCTGGTCGTCTCCCTTTGGATCTTCATATGGGTCTGAATTTAAAATTAATTGCACATAATAAATAAGCAAACATATCATTAATATTGTAACTTTTAGTTACTTTGTTAAACATACCAAGGAGCGGTTGAGAGATAAGAAATTGGGAATGTGGGGTAAAAGAAGCAAACCTCACTGCTTTTAAATTATATCCTCTGACTTAACGCACACAGACTGCAACCATGCATGCGTAATGTCAGTAAAAAAATTCCCAGTTTAAAAACATCCAAAAAAAAGGTTATGTATGTAACTTGGATGGAGTTTTCTTTGCATTACATTCAACAAAAACAGAAACAAACCTAACTGGTCTAAAATTGTCTTTGCAAAAACTGCATTTTACATATTTCTGTTTATCTAATGCATGCTGCTAAGCATAGGAAGTAGGAGCATTTTGTAAATGCTAGAAAGCACTGATTTAGAAAGATGCAAATGCCTAAAGTATAGTGTAAGAGGAGAACAGTGATAAACAGTCTTTTTCCCTCTTGAGTCTAATTCTGGAGGAAATGTGTGGCCTACATATAAGCAAACATTGAGGCTTGGGGTAAATTAAATTTGGAAGATAGCTGCTGGAAAATCATAAGTCCCATTTTCCCTTGTAAGTCTGTTAGGAGGAATATGCAGTTATCCTCTAAGGTGCAGAAATTTGCATCAGTGATACCCACTCTAAAGACAAGGATAATCCCAAGAGATGGAGAGAAGGCAGGGAGTTATTTTTAGGTAAGGTGTGTGGGGGAGGGAAAGGAGAAATAGCCGTGTTCAAGCTTTCATGGTATAGAAAACAGCAGTTGCATTTAAGGTAGAAGGATAAATAGAGCAGTAAAGAAAAAAAGCTGGACATATTTCACTGATTTATGGTGGAAGTGACTGTATAACAAACTTGCTGGGAAATCCTTCTTTATGTAGATGCAAGTCTGCTCCAAAGGTTTATGTCCTGTCTTTGACAACCTCTTTTACTCGTGAAAACCCATATTTTGCATCATGTGCTATCTTGCTCTAAAAAATTGCAATTATAGGTTTACTTAAGTCACTTTTTACTCTTGAAAACTTCAGTATTGGTATATACATCTATAAAGGAAGTGGCACTAGTTAGTACGGTTTCATATTTAATTTGAAGCAAATATCTGTCACCTCGAGGTATTATTTTTTATTGATAAAATAGATAGTTGTCACTTTTAGGTACCTAAATACTACAGCTAACCTTATGTATAATCTTTGTAACATGAAAAAATGTTTACCACCAGCCTTCTAATGGAAGTTGTCACATAATGGCTTCATCTGTATCTAACTGTGAGAAAAAAATCACGTAGCTGGTGCAGAGATCACATCTGTATCCTGAAAATATTGTTGCAACATTATAAAGTATTTTGGAGGCAGAAGAAAGAAGTATTATGCAACTTCTGTTTTCAGGTATTGAATATGCAGAATACTAATTAGGATTACTGTGTGATCAGGGATTTCAGGAGGCATTTTAATGTTAAGCATATGTCTGAACAGCAATCTGACGTGTCACTATCATTTGTTACCTACATCACTATCGTACCTTTCCTTTTCCCCTTTCTCTCTTGTTGATTCTGGTACTTTTAGAGGATTGGGAGGAGAAAGAAAACACAAACACTCTGGTTCTTCACTCAGATTCAGAAAGGCAAACCTTCGGAAAGAGTACCTTGGTCTTTTCATAGCAACTTTATCATAGCAGACCAGCACACCCATCTTTCCCTCATAGTAGAATCTGCAGCCTGTCTCATACCTGGAAATTTTGCTGTGTTATGGGGTGGATGGGCTGGTTTTTATATTGTGAACTGTAGGAGACTCCAAGGCCTACAGAGAAGTTTATTTGCCTTGCTTGAGCAGCTGGAAAGCTCTGACCCCCATACAAGCCCTCCTCGTGCAGCCAACAACGTGCATGTTCACAATTGCTCCTCTTTGGGCTGTGTGAGTAGTTCCTCTGCGGTGGTGGGAGGTGTAGGTTTCCTTGAGCCACTTCTCCAGGCTCTTGCAACAGGTTGGATCAGCCTGATTCTCTTACCAGCTGGCTCATTGCCCAGAAAAGCTTGTGAAGAGCTGAGAGGGAATGTGTCAATGGTTCCCCACTCAGTGAGCGGCTCTATTAAAGGGTCTGCTTCCAGGCAGGGCCCTAATTATGCCAGTTTAGGATCGCACCACTCAAGCAAGGCTCTCCTGATACTCTTGAATTTGAAAAACACATTAGTGTACATTGATTTAGAAATTACCAAGGAAAAGCAACTGAACAAAATATTCTGGGAACACTCTCAATGGGTGTAGTTTTTTTAAAAATTATTTCTAGTTAAATTACTGTTAAGGAAATTCTCTTTTTTTCCATAGGTTTTTCATTTCATCAGGCAGTTACAAAAATCAAGGAAATTTTGTACCAAAATCCAAAGTTCTGTGACAAAATAATGAAGAACCTTCAGTGAACAGTAGCAAATTCTCCTTTCCCTGTGGAAGGCCAATCTCCCTGCATAGCCATTCCAGATATTCCTTGTGCAGATTAATTCCCATACTTCTTTTTATTGCAGTTTATTTTCACTTTGTGAATTGAATACATGTCTTGAAATTTTCTAATCATTAGGTATTGTTTTGTAGTTTGTGTGGTAGTTGTCTCATCACTTTACCAAGCAGGAGTACTTCACTGGGGGTGTGGGGAGCAGGCTAATGAAGAATCTGAATGTATGCCAAGATCAACATAGGTGTTAATTTTAGTTTACCTTCACTTGGGCGATATACATGTAAAATTGAATTATAAACTGTTAAAATTATCCAGGTGAACATCTGTAAATACTGCACAGGAATGCTACAGAAAAAAAGCATGTGAGCATTTGTGCTGCTGAAAAAGCAATCACATAGTGGAGTGGAAAAGCTCATCTGCCCATCCTGTTGGGAAAGGGGGTTGTCCAACAATTGCCACTTTGGTGTTCTAGGTCTTTTTATGCCTTCTTATGCTTCTAATGTAATTTTCTTGAGACAGACAGTTGAGGGTGTTATGAAATAGAATTAGTGGTGAAAAATTTACTAAACATTACTTCAGTGCTTTACTACTTGATTATGTGAAGCTTTGAAAAGCAATTGTGCAATAATAATACGTACAAAGGAAACTGTATGATGTGCCAACAATATCAATATGCTTCAAGTATCTTACCAGAACCTGAAGTATAAATGAAGAATGAGATTTTTCCCCTAAGCGTTCACAGTAAATCTATTTATTCAAGAAACACACTTCTAGTTGGATAGAAAAGACAGCCTGCAAAGTATTGAGGAAAACCAAGACAGTAACCCAGAATGTCAGAAAAAAATATCAGTCAGCTCTGTGCTTGTAGAAGTAATTTTCAAAGTGATGCAGCAGTAATTTAGTGCACAGATAGCTGTGGGCTTGATGCTTAAGAATAATCAAATTACTAAATCAAAGAAAAATATTTCCCGATACAACATACGGTGTGGTGTGAAGTCATACACAAAACAGTGTTTGTTTCCATGTGAAGAATGGTTTGGTATACTATGGAAAAGCTCAGTTTGTCAGCCTAGTCTCTTAAGTGGAAATAATAATGCAGATTCAGAGGCGAGTGGTGATTGATGTTTGTATATACAAAAAAAAAATCTCTTGATTAGAAAAGGTAGAACCCATGCTCTGGGTGAGGAAGAAAAAAATTGCCTAACTTCAATCCTGCCATAACAAGAGGGGATAAATATTTCACCCATGGAAAAGAAAATAGGAAGATGGGGTTCACAAGAGGGCTTGGCTATTGTACAAGATAGGTATCTTTCAAGAATGTAATTTAGAAAGTAATTCTAAGAAATTTTAGAAAGTAAGGCAGAGTACAAGGTGATGTGTTTAAGAAGTTAGAAAAAATTTTTCCTTAAGTTTGTCTCCATCACTGAAAATTATAAAAGAAGATAGAATCCTAGTGTATTGGTCACCGTATGACTTTGAACGACCAGTGATGTAACACAGGTGAGAAAAAAGAACATGGATTCCTAAATTAATTTTAAAAGGTGTTTCCAATAAAAATAGGGAAATACTAATAGCATTTTAAAAAGAGATCTTTGAGACCTCATCTGGAATAGTGGAGATACGCAGTCCAGCTAATTTTTGGTGCCTTAGTAATGTATTAGAAATGTGCTCCATATAGGTTCTGTTGAAAGATTCAGCATTCTAGTACTGATGCCCTGAACTTCAGTGGAGTGAAGGTAGCTCACCATTTTGGCTATGGTTGATAGCTTAGCACATTTACTATACGCCCACAGTGTGGTTGAGTAAATTCAGTATAGTTGTTTATGATATACAGGTCCAAGAAGGCTTCATTCACACTAGGTGCGTAAGCTGAAAGATTGTGATTGCTCTAGGCGGTTTGGGTCAAGAAGAAAACTTTCAGAAGGAAGAAACACTATTATACTACTTAAGAACAGTTTTAAATATGGTAACAAGTAGCTGAGCTAAGCATAAACGAACTATGGAACAGGAAGGTTTTCACCATGCGGAGAGAAGTGTTTCTGGAACATTGTTCTAGTAGAAGTAGTGGAAGCAAGAGCCACCTCTCACATACACCGCCTACTTAAAGATGAAACTTGACCAACTTAGGAAGGGATTTACAGCACATGAATTACAATAATAAAAAAATTAGATACTCAGAAAGTATCTTCCAGTCCTGTAGTGTTGTATTTTGGTTTTGGTGGGTTTTGGTTTTTTTGTTTTGTGTTTTGGGGTTTTTTTGGTTGTATGAGTTTGGTGTTTTGTTTTGGTGTTGGGTTTTTTTTTGGTTTTTTTTTTTTTTTTTGCTGCTTTTTTAAAAAAGGTAGGGAATCATTGAATCCAATAGCAGAATTCTAGGGAGCAGAATAGTGTGCTGATTTTTCAATAAGCACGTTACACCACATCAACAGATTCATTTTAAAAGGATTTTAATGCCTTCTTAAAATTATAGCATGTACATGAAATGCCTCAAAGGACGTGACAGTTGATTATTTTTTCAAAAGTCAAATTTATTTTCTGTATATTTATGGCCTGTTTCATGACGAGAAAACACTGAAGACTAGCTAATAGCTGGCATTTAGTAAAATACAGGTGACATCCTAAATTCAATTTCATCTATTTAAATTCACTTTGAGTATATGACCATTTTGGGTACTTTAATTCTCACTTGTTAGATTACAACAAAAGATAGTGATTTCCATGAGCATAGTACTGTAGTTGTAGCTTTCACATCATTTTATGTAGTCTGGACTTTTTCAATCCATTAGATCCAAAACTATATTGACTTCATAATTATCAGTAAGGCATAGAAGAAAGACCACTGAATTAATAAATATGGACATTTTTAATTGAAAGGCATTCACTCCAAAATTACTTTTCTTTTTTTCAGGAGTAAGTACACTGAAACAAGAGGCAGAATTTATTTAAAACAAAAAAAACCCCAATGTTTTAAAAAACTTTTTCTTCAAAAAATACCCACTTCCCTAACATTTTAGAGTATTTATAGTTTTGATGTGATAGTCTCATGGTACCTGCAAATAAAGTGACTTACTCCAACAGCCCACTTTTGAGGTCATTATTATTGCGACCATTTGAGGCCTGGCATATAATGTCACACAGTTTCAGAGCCAAGACTAAGAGAGGGGGCTCTTTTCCATGGAGAACAGTCATACTAATTTAGCATCTTGAAAATAATTTAGTCTACGAAAATGTTTGTTTTGGGTGGGGAATACTTGTATAGAGTTCTTTGAGTACTTAACCATCATAATTTGACTGGTACAGTTTGTATTGTAGTACCCCAGCCATACCTCTAGAAACAAATAATTATGACTTCGTGTCTGCTTCTTTAGTTATTTGTAGTTAACAAACACATGTACTATTTTATCAGCCATAATCTTTGTAATTAATAACGTTCAAAAATACATCCAGGGATAATATTGTATCAATAGCTGTTAAGACTGATTTCCTAACCATCTTGGGGTTCAGTAACATTGTCAAGATAAATTGAAATAGTAAAACCTGCCAATTGTGTATAGTTCTTGGACTGTCAATATAAAATAATTATCGGATTTTGATTGATTTATTGGATCTTTTGATTTTTTTGACTATGAGTATAGTAACACTGAAGCTACTAGAAGTACTTTTGAAAAGGCATGACTACAGTAATGTCATCATCTTGAAAATAAATTCTAGTGTCATGAAAACCCACAAAAATACTAGAGAATGTTTTAAATATATGTGGAATCACTTAGCTTTTTTAAGTGAAAACTCTAAATAATTGGATCCCTTCTTGTAGTTAAGGTAGAATCTAATGTATCAGAGATATAGATGCACCACATCGTTTACACAGAAATTATTTCTCAATTAAATTGTGAGTGTCAAAGAGTTTAGGAGAAACTACTAAATGGATTCCTATTTCAAGAAAGATTCCTTGTTATTTCAGTCACTTTTTTCCCCCCTGAAACTGTCAACAGGAATTCTAAAAGTTTTTGAAAACCTTTGTTTTATCTAGCAGATTGTTTTATATTTTCTTTGTTTTTCCCTTGGAGAGTAAACATCAGCAGCATGGAGCTTTTACAATGGTGCCACAAAAATGGTACAAGAACTTGTTCTCCATATTTTATTTCTGGGAGATTTAATGTTGTGATTTTCATTTCACTCCATATCGTTAGTGTTACTATTAATTATTAATTTTAAATGTGATTTACATAAGAAAGGTATCCTTTGTACGCTCATAATTACTGTGCTTTCTCCCTGAGAAAAACAAGGAACTGTTGTTTTTGACAAATGCTGGTCTAGACACTTGTCTTGACTCTCAGGCCACGATCAAAAAAACATTATTTTTAAACTTAAAATGTATTAGTTTACATCTTTGGTATTGATCTCGTTGTGAGGATGAAACTTTTGGTTTTCATACTTCTAATATTTTATTATTCTTACTATTGTAGTTATGAAAGCTTTGTGTTAGAGTTTTAGGTCTTCTTGTATTAATAACTGTACTAAATTTCAGTGTGAATCAGAGTTCTGGAGAACGTACCGTGCATTCTGGCAACACTAACGGTGCAAGAAGGGAAAAAGAACAGCAGAGACACACATGGACATGCATCATCGATGTACCCATTGAAGTGGGACTGAACAGCAGGCAGCAGGTTTACACTCGTACATCTTCGAGTGTATTTCATGACCAGCTGTGTGAGCACAACATATAGGTATACATTATTTATACTTTTCAGGGAATACCAAAATCCATTGGGTTGATATTTTAAATAATATTGGGTAAAGGAGAAAGAGATACGATCTGTACAGATCCCAAGGTATCTCTGCTCTTTTATCATCCCTGCAGCTTTTCCAGTCCATCTTTTGTGTGTTATGGCTGCCGAGTTGCCTTTTAGCTACAGCTACAAGTGCTGAGGGTTAACAGGATCTAGTTGTCCCCTTGCAGTTCGAGGAGTAAAAGACATGAAATTAAGCTAAAAGGATCTTGTAGATCTTCAGGCAATATAAAGCCAAGCTCTGGAACAGATCTGTGCTGCAAGATGTTATGGACGCTAAATGTTTAAATTGGCTCAAAAACCAAGTAAAGAAATTAATGGAAGAAAAAAACATCCATACAAAATGCAAATTCCTCATTTTTATAATTTCTGAGGCCCGAAATGATGGGATGTAGTGAGTGGCCAGGGAAAGTGTTATGTCCATACATCACTGTGTATGTTTACTCTCCTCTGGGCCCTGAGTATTGACCACTGTTAGAGGCGCGTAGAAGAGAACAGGTTGACACTACACAAGTGGAAGTACAAGCCCCTGCAGCCCAAGAAAGTCAATAAGAACAAGACCTTCCTCAAGGTTTGTTGGCATACTGCCAACGTGGCAGATGGTACTTTGGCTCAACCAACATAAGGGGCTGTGTTTACTTCCATAAGCAGTAGCATTGGATAGTCATAATATGGTATTTGTGGCTTATGTTACACCTCAGAACTTTAACCAGGAGTCAGTGTGGATGGTTGTGGTCGATATATTGTCCATGTATGTTTCTCTGGTCCAGATACTCAATATCTTTCCAGCAGCTTACTGTGATGTCAGTATTTGCACGCAATAAGGAGTATGAGGCTTCTTTTTGGTAAGAACTTGACAATGAGATTTCCTGTAACAACAGCAGAACTGCCAGTATGAGTTGTTTTCTGGAGACACGCATCTTTTAGAGGATGTTGCCTCACTGCTGGGGTGCCTTGCCTAAAAGATGGCTGTCTGGTTCTCCGTGGGTGTCATCCCAGTACAGAAGATAAGAAATGAAGGAGAAAGATACTTTAAAATCTTGAATATTTATTTCAACATGCAGTAGAGGTTTTTTGTTATAGTTCTGATATTTTGTGTGTTTCTGGGTATGGTATTTTACGATTTAAAATATCAGGTATACATTTAAAATCTGATTATCTGCTGTAAAAGTAAATCTTCTGTATCTTTGATCTCACTGAGAATAGTTTTATCCTCTCTGCTTTTTTTCTATGTATCTCTGACAAAAACAGCAAAAAAAGTTGTACTAGGAGATGGTGGGAATTGAAAAATATTTTGAATTTCCTTTTTGCTAAGACCACTGTCTGTGCTAGTACTCTCTGAGAGATCCAAGGGAGGAAAAACTAGGCTATGATAAAATAGCTCACCTTAAGCATAAGACATATATGAAAGTTTACGGTATGATCTTACTCTTAGGGCTCAATTTATGATTTACATCTCTTACACTGAAGCTAATTTTGGATAAAAGATTGTGATAATTTTTCCACTGGTCAACTTTCCCTAGTGTAGCCATCTCCTCTTCCTTTCATGAGAGTGTTTGTCATTGTGAAAAAATACGAAGGCAACACAGGTTCTCACCAGGAAGAATAGCTGCTTTTAGAACTCCCACGCACAAGTGTGTGTGTGCAACGCCACAGCAATTGCCTTCAAGAATGTTCTGAGATTTAAAATGACAGTAGGACTTTGCATTTGGAATGAGGATGTGTGTACCAATGGATGTATGTATCATGTTTTTTAATCTAACATTAAAAGATTGCAGTGTGTTGGGCATGTTATCTAGTTTCTGCACATTATTATATTGGTAGAATTAACTTTAAATACATACGATTAGTTCTTTCTTCTCTTTTTGTTTGTTCTTTAGCAGAATCTTGGTTTCTACTAATGTTTATCAGGAGGTGGTTTTGTTCCAAAAGCAGGTATTATGGATGTACAAACCTTGACCTAATGTGCATGAGCTGTTTAACTTTGTTCTTTCTTATTTTTTTCTGAAAGTGTATGTTTCATAGTTACGCAGCATCTAGGGGTATAAATATTAGTTGAAATGTCTCTCTGGTTGGATAGGACTACAGCAAACAGGCGATGCTTACGCTTTCTTATGCTGTGTCAGCACAGAAGGTTTGTGAGTCATTTGACTCAACTTTGGGAATGTTTCTTAGTGTGCTTTATACTGTGCTCAGCAAAGGCCGATCAGTATCTCATCCTGTCAGCCTATAAAATAATGTTAAAAGACAAAATTAGTTTTATTTATTTTTAGCCTGGAGAGGCTAAATATTTGGTGGAAAAAATAAATCAGAAGAAATTTCATAGTCCAGAATCCTGCTAAGTCACCTGCTAGGAAGTGCCAGACCTCTGTATCAAAATAAATTATTCCCAGGAGATATGTAGCATGGCCTCTGCTTCATATTGTAGAATGTCTCTAACAGATTTTTTTTTTTAAGAGGAAAATGATAAATTACAGTCAAGTTAAAAATACTTTAAAATAATTTTTTAATATAGAAAATTCTCCAAATAATTTGGCTTATTCTTTGCCCTCTTTCATTTCTGATGACGGCTTACAGTGGTCCTACATCATGTCCAGGCTGGTTGTCACTTTTCTCTGCTTCCGTTCCCAATTTTGCTGACAGTTAAGATCCTCACTTGTTTGTGCTGTTAGGCAAGAACTGGAAAAGCAGTGTCAACTCTGGTTGATGTGACAGCTTCAGGCTGATACCATGCTCTTTGCTACACTGAAAGAATCATCAGAAAGTATATTAACTCTATTTTCTCATTTATATAAAAACTTTCATATACTTTCTGGTAGCCACCAGAGGGGCTAGTATTCCGTGTTACAAAGCTGCTGTGACTGGGCAATGAATCAGTGTCAGAGCAGCCGTGGGATTGTTCAGACCTGATCTTCCAATTTATAACTGGACTTAACTTTGTTTTGGTGATAAGCGTTTTAGGTGTAACACAGTATTTGATCATGGGTCCTAGGCCAAAAGGGTATCTAACCCTAAATCTTCGTTCTGAAGCACAGAAGAGCCTCCTCTGCTTTTAGTGAAACTATCAGTTTAGAGGTTGTAGACAACACCCTAGATAGCACACAGGCTCTGTAACGGGTTGTTCTTTTTCTTGTGGAGCCTATGGAAAGTAGAGCCTCAGGTTCTATGTTTGTGCTCTTGATTATTCACTGAATAAAAATTTAGCATTAACATTAGTATTTAGCATTTTTCATTTGCCGTTATCCTTCCCAATCATCGCTGTATCAGACGTGTGGTGTATTCTGTTATTTCCCACATGTGCTGGCTCACTGTCCTCTCGGTTTGAATGAGGTTGACGTTACAGCTTGGGGTCTCATGACAGTCAAAATGCATAGGAAGAGAGTCAATGTATTAAATTACTCAATTATTTCTTGTTTGTATATCAAAAAAGGAGCAGCAGACACGTAGGCAGAATGTTTCAGTAGTGTGAACTGTCATATTGAATTACCAGTCAACTGTGGTTTTATTGTTCCTTTTATGCTGCTGGTGCAAAATACGAAATTTTCTAAAAAGTGGAAAGCACTGAATTTGAAAGAAAATGAAGTGGTGACCATTCAGTCTTATTTTGCTAAGAGCCTGAGAATTTCATTGGCAGACTTTCATTGCACTGTGTCGAACGCGCATGTTTTTAACAGGCTTCACAGGATGTTTATCTACTTCAATAAACTGTAAAATGTCGATGTTATATGTGGTGTTTGTCTAGTCATGAAAATGAAATGCCCATTGTCACAGGAAAAAGAGTAAAAACCATCACCACCACCAAAAGCATTTTAGCCTCTATTTTATGGGTTCATGTAAATTCAAAACAAACATTCAAACAGACCAGAACAAAAACTTGATGAGAAGGGTTAGTGTGTTTACGTGACTCGGTGGCATATTCAGATTATGTGGTGTGATTTGTTCTGCAGCTGCTTCAAATTAAGAACAGGTGTAGAAGGCAGATTATGCAAATACTCATATTAATGTAATTGTCAAATTGGTGTGTTTATCATTGTGCCTTTAAAGAGTAGACCATACTCTTATTTTACATGTAAATTAGCTTTATTCTTGAGAGCTACTATTGGATAATGAGCTTATAAATGAGAAATTTCTAGCATATGGTGAAACATTTCTAAAATGTGACATTTTCTTCTGTAGCCATTTTTTTTATATGTATTGTGTAAACATATTACAATCTGCTTTGTCTTCTTTAGAAAAATATAGCTATGATTTCAGTTTTAAAATTTAGCTCGTTGGACTAATGAACTGATACTTCTTTAATTTTTCTTTTTGAGTTCATGTAACCCTTCAGTAGGACAACTTTTGGTCTTCAGGCATTTACTCTATATTTGCCAACCTTCATAGTCTCTATGCCTCCTTTGCTTTAAATCTTTAAGAAATACATATTGGAGGGAAGAAGTGTTTGTTTAAAATTTATTTTTTTACTTTCTGAAACATACTCTATTTAAACAATCATAAACTGGGTATCCAAATTAAATATATATTTTAAACACTCTACCATGTTTCTAGTCAGCCTAGATTTATTAATGATTCGCTGAGCTTTGTGATATTTTTAGATCAGAGAGATTTGGTATCAATGGATGTCCAAAATCTAAAAAATTATGGAAAATTTCTATTGTCTTCAATTTTAAGAGTTATTTATTAATATGGACCTAGATAACAACAGTTGCCCAGTATAAAAAATCACAGAGCACTGATTCTATGTTTTAATGTCTTTTCTTACTTACATGTTTGGCCCATGACCTTGATTGATATAATTTAAAATCTGTTAAAAGGAAATACTAGGTACTAGTTTTTCATACATACATGCATGTATGTATATACAGGCCAATTTTATATATGTTGTCGGTGAGGTAGGTTGAATACTTGAAATTGAGCTTTATGGACTGTGTGAGTTGCTTTGTACTGGGAATCTGGGCACAACAGTTGAGAAAATCCCTGCTCCTCGGGATACAGAAGCTGAGGGCACTGGCTGCCAACAGCTGGCTACAGGGCAAACAAGATTAGAACAAGTTTGTTTTGCTTTTCTGCTTCCTATGGCCATAGGTACAGGTGGTCTGTACTATTTATTTTCAACAACAAAACGAAAATCCTGTTTTGCTTTTGGTTATGTTCCAAGAAAAAAGTAAAAACTTCAGAGTTGGGTTCAGCATAGCACCCAATGGCTTCAAATTTCTTCCTATTCTTTATCCTCCAAACTCAACTGGTAACTCTGAGAACAACCTAAAAGATGAGAGCAAGAGAATTAATTCATTAGAGTTAGTTTTCTCTAAATCTCACCCTTCAGGAAGGAACGGAAGGGCAACAACTGTATATTTAAGATGTAGCTTCATCTTTTAGCAAATTATTTAAGATTGTGTTGATTTCCATGGTGCTTATCGTAACTGGTAGGTGTTTGCTTTACAGCCTGTTGGCTACCTAGAAAATCTTTTACTCAGTTATTAGCACATTCTTAATGGGATGAAAACTATTTAAGAAAGTAAAGATTGTCAGGAACTTCATGATGTAGGCTGAAGATGATAAAGCTTTTCTTTAGGGTTAGCCTGACTGTATCGTTTTACAGTGCACGCTCATTTCTAATCAACTGGAATTATGTGCATCATTTCAGTAGGATGTTGTTGTGGGGTTAATCTTTGCATTTAGAAAATTTTTTACTTCCACTTGGCTAGTTGTCGTTGGAGATGTTGGCATGCGGCAATGCCAGTCAAAGATACACAGTATAGGTACCTTCTGGTATTATTTAGAAGTCACCGTAGTTAATGCTTCCAGAAATAAATTAGGTGCACAATGGACGTTGTTACACAAAGAAGGTGTGCGTCTTGGAGAACTGTGATTCCATCACCTTTTCCAACACTGCTTTAAAACAGCTAGGAATCTGGCCCAAGTTATCTGGGCTCTGTTAAATTTCTCACAGTCGCCTATTGTAACTCTTTTGAGTTTAGGAAAAAGAAAAGCTTGAAAAATAAGAAAATAAGGGCAAATAAAAAGTCCAAAAAAAGACCCAGTCGCATTTATCACTGATCCCTTTTTAACACTTTTTCTACTGTGTAATTGATACTTTCTTGCAGTTATTTCTTACTTTTTTTGTAATTATTTTGAACTAGTAACTACTTTAACATTATTTTCTAAAGTGTATGGCTCTTCGACCATAAGCTTTGGATAATAATTAAGGAATTTGAAGAGGCTAATTTTTAGTAAGCCTTTTTGAGTTATTCATGGAATAAGAGAATATTTCTGCTCCAATGCCTTGGTCTTCTCCCACAAGATGTTCCAGAGGTGGATGAATTACAGCCATATGCATGCTTTTGCACTCTAGTGTTGTTGTCTAACCTTCTGGGAGCAAACCTGAATAACCACCCACACTTAGGCTATTACAGGAGAAGTTCATTTAGTTGTTAAAATAAGACAGACAGAATTTTTGCATATTTGTGTCCCTGTTCCTGTCTGTAAGGCAGCTGTGAACTTGATGTTACATATATTATTTCAAATAAAACTATTTTAAAAACTTTAAATAAATATAAAAACAAAACCAAACAAACCCCAAACAACTAAACCAGCTACTTTACTAGTGTTTATAACCCTTAATATATACACATTTAATGCAGCATATGTATGTGCAATACTAGCAATTTCCTCGGCCACGCCGAAAATCATGTAAGTAATTAGGACTGGATCTGAGCATTCTTAAATCTCTTTCACTGCATAGTAGTCCCCTGACTCAGGAGAGTTGCTGTTTACATGCACAGATGAGGATGTACGTTTTCTCTTGGACATAAATTTTGGGTTGGGGAGTGTAAGAGGTTTTGTATTTTGAGATTGACACTAGCTAGAGACAGGGCATAAGTTGAGGTGCAGAGATACTGGTAGCTGTATCAGCTTCTTTATTAACATTTAATTAGTCTTGCTCAGATATGAAGAATTAAATCAGTCACCGAGTTGAAGTCAGGAAGAATCTGATGCCCAGCTTAGAGTGGCAAGGGTGTTTGGGGTCTTGTGTTCTCCTCTGCAGTCAAAAATAGTCCATCCAGTCATGTAACCTATGAATACTACTAAACAGATTCTCTGATATTGCTGCGAATAACTTAGCAAAAGAGACATTAGTAACTCTTTTGATTACTCTTGGACTCTTCTTGTAGCGTAACATAGCTGTGGTCCTCCATGAAACTCTGTTGTAATAGTGTCTTAGGAAATGTGAAACAGACATTTTATGGGCTCTACTGGAGTATGACTTTATTGCCTTGAATTAGGGAACTAGACCCAACAACAGCATTGATCGAACATTCCTAAAGAGGAATTAAATTTTGAATGCCTGAAAAATGAACTGTAGGCATATGTAATTGATTAAAATTAAAACAAAAGATGCAGTGTAAAGTCAAACAACTTATTATACACTTTCTATTTATCATTTATTATGCCTTTTTGAAGCCTACTCGTAAGATGTGCAGCATGCATTTGTATCTATACATACATATGAACAGATTTTATTTCTTTTTGGAAGGACAAGGTAGGCGTTGTCACTTTTCTTAGGATTTATTTTCTTTAGCAATTCAGAAAATAAGATTAATGATTTTGGTTGTGGGAGATGCTATTTTCACTCAGTTCGAAACTTTTCCTGTGCCTGTATTCAGTCAAGATCTCCACTTTGTGTCTTATTAAGGGTTCATTACATTGTGATCCTTTTATCTTCTCATGATAGAGGTACTTGCATTGCTACTCATTTTCAGTAAAGGAGAAAAAAAAACCCCAACACCAAATTGAAAAATAAATCCATCTCTGCCAAAGCTCAGGCCATCGTCACCCCAGGCATTAGTCAGCAAAATAGCTTCTGTAGCAAAAGACTGTTATCTATCTTCTCTTCTCTGCTCAACAGTAGGAGCTCTAAATCAAGAAATTTGGAATTGTTATTGCAAATCAATGTGCTGTGCAACTTTGTCTAGAATTCACTTGCTAAACTGAGCCATCTATTGTGTTACCTCATAAAGAATACGCTTGATGTAACAGTACAAAATGTTGCTATTTCAGGAACTTCAAAGTTGTACATAGAATCATAGATGTGTTCTTTAAAATGTACTATGTCTAAAGAAAGCATGTTTCTTTATTCCTTTTTTTTCCTATTCAAAATCTAATTTTAGAGCCAGACTTTCAGTTGAGTTGAGCACCCAGGACTCCATTGACGTCAGTGTAAGCTGCAGCTGTTCAACACCTCTACAAATGGAACTCTTTAAGTGTTTGAAGAAAATTCAGAGCTTCAGATGAATCTAAACAAAATATATTTTTTTGCATAGACTTCGTCAGATTTTGTTCTTATTCATCAGGCATAATTTGTCTTTTCCTAGATGAGCAACTAATATTTTTTCTCCTCTTTATTTTTTTTCATTTGTGTTGTATACTGTGAATTAAGTAACAATTTTTGAAGAGGCTGATGGATACTTCACCAAATCATTCTAAAATTGTGCAGTGTGTTTTGATTTTTAACCAAAGTTACAGCTGCAGAGCCGTAAAGCAGTCAGTTTCCCTTATTATGACTAGTTCTACAACTTCTACTGTTTTAAATTGCCTGCAATTAGCATATTTCAACCTTATTTTTAGGTTTAAATTGCAGTGTGAGAGTGTACTCTCCTCTTCGCTAATTAGTGCTATCAAGGAACAGTAGGTTACCTCATTAGTACCATGTGCATTTAATTAAAGAAGAGAAAATTGGAGTTAACCTCATAGTTAATATTTTCACAGAGTGCTACAATGCCAACACCTTCAATTGGAGTCACACCCCTGTGTATCTAATTATTCACTGGTGCCAAATAAGGTTAGCAAGGATACCACCATGCTATTGACAAAATAATTTAGATGGAAATCTGTTTTCTGGTTTCTGATACGAAACTCTAGTTAGAGCAGATTATTTTTATTTGAATACATTGGGATCACAAGATATTTTTATAATCTTTCCACCTTCTCTTTTATGTTCGTACCCAAACCTAGGGAAGGCCAGGAATGCATGAGGCATGTAATCTCAGGGGAGTAATCTGTGATCCTCATCTGTATCTTCCAGGTATCATAGCAGTCTGGATATAAGCATTTAATTTTGGCTGCCAGTATTGTAGAAACCAGTACAGTTATACTGTACCCATGGAAAGAATTGTAAGCTAATAGGACCATAGTACAGGTACTTGCCCTTTGTAAATGTGCTCAGAGTTTCTCATGGCTCGCTTTGCTTCAGAGTTTTCTTTTCCACCATGGATGCAGAAAGTGGGCGAATGATGCATCACACTTCTAGACGGCAGGGTCTCATACAGAGGTAAACATCTGCAGCTCCTTTAGGTTTCAGTGAAGTTGAAGGTGCTTATTGTTTCAATCTAGGCACTGTAATTTGTGCTTGTTTACCCACAGAACAGTGGTTTTGGAGTGTGTAGCATGCTGTGTACTTGAAAGAAAACAGAAAAGGAAACAATGCTTTTTTTGTCATTAGTCTATGATATTAGTGGTTGAGTCTGCAGTTTCCAGTCTGCAATAACATAAGGTAGATCTCTGTATGCGAGTTTTGTTTTTCTGTTTTGTGTTTGAATGGCAGCATTCTGTGCTGGATTCCTAGAACCTGCATCTCACGCAACATCCATGTAGTGTTGATTTGACCAGCTCTTGAGATGTAGTTAATTTTAAACATATGAATATTCCTCTTAGTGATGTAAAAGGAACTTAAGTATGACCTGGAATGTTTTGTCAAATAAAGATCATCTTATTTTTCACTTTGCTTGTCTGCGGCTGAACGGCGCAGCACTTGCAGATTCATGTAGTCTCTAAGTGGATTTATCTTCTGAATTTTGTTTTCTGGTACTGCTAACATGACAAACAATTTGGAGCATGCCATCTATAATCTCTCTGGCTCAGTTTTCCCATCTGTAAAATGGATATGCCAACACTTCATGCATGAAGGTGATTTAAGTGCAAATTAATTACTTTTTGCACAATACTTGAGTATAATACCGCTTTGTACAAGAGTATATCAGTGCCAAATCAACTTCTTATAAAGTGTATTTAATGATTAGATCTGTTTGATCATAATCGAATACTTGAAGGAGGGTGTTTTATATTTATTTACAGAAAACTTCATACTAAATCAAGTACTTTCTTGTCTGCTCTTTCAGATTACTTTGCTCAGGTGCTTACATGGACACATGGGTGCTTTAAGCAGTCACTTTACAAGCTTTCTTATAGCCAACCACTTTGACATTTAGCACTGCTGTTCAAATGAAAATAATGGCTGACCTTTTTAATTTAATTTTTTTTTTTTATTTTATATTGAAACAGAAAAGAGGCTCTTCAAACATTGTGCCTTTTCCATGTTAGCTTTCCAAACTGCTGATCCTTCAGGATCTATAGTAAGTTGAAAGGAATCCACTGGATTGGATGGCTGGCTAGAAGTCTGAGATCAGTTAGTTTGACAGATGAAATTTCCATGTGAAAATAACAGACCTCAGTATTCACTTACGTAACTAGTATTTTTGTTTTATATATGGCTGCTAGAAAAATGTGGAACTGTAGCATAGATACTTTTTCTTCTGTATGAATAGGACTTTATATATATATATATATATATGATACCCTCTTTAACTGTAAAGGTACATTTGAAAATAAATTAAGTAACTGTTTTCTAAGTTAGGAGCTGCAGAGGAGACTTCGGAGTAAAAAAGAGTAAAATAATTTATGGAAATAAAAGAAGAATGAGCTTTCAGTCCTCTATAGCTGTTTTAAGAAAACTGTGTGAAAACATGCAATCTGTGCAAGTGCATGGCCTGACTTAAACCTCTTTCTATGTGTAATGTGCTGTGAAATAGGGACTGGTTTCATTTGTGCTGGAGAAAAAATGCAGCTGGAATTACAGCCCTTTGTGGTATCATCATCATCATCTCTTTGAAATATCTCACCCAGCTCTGTGAAGAATAACCAGGTAATAAAGACGAGGTCTATGTGGTGAATAGGCAATGGTTTGATTATGGTTTTGGTTTAGCACTTCCGAGTCTCAGCAAACCTAGTGTCTGGACTTTCTTATAAATATCCATACAACTATGTAAGGCAGAAATCAAACCAGTAAGGTTATAATTTTATGTCCTCATTTCCAAAGTCTGGATCTGTGTAAAAAGAAATCTTTAACAGAACTTTTAGCTGGACAACTTCTCAGAGAATCCAAATCATTTATTGTGACATCTTTGATGGTCTGCCACCAGTTTGGTGTTCCCTACCTGTGAAAATATATGGTAGAGTTACAGCTTGTATGAGTTAATTATCACCCTTAAGCGAAAAAAGGATGCTTCTTTGAGCAAAGTTTCTCTGAAATTTCATATAAATTCATTGACTATAATATTGTTGTTAATTAAAATAGGTTGCTACATTCTTTAAGGTATTGCTTAGCCTTGCAATCATTTTATCTTTTCAGTGCTCCCTAATGAACACAAGAGTGGGGGCCACATTTTTTTTTCTTTTTTAATGCCTATAGCTGCTGTTACTCTAATCTGGGGTTTGGTCATGTGGTATTCCAGTGAATGTGTTATTTTACTGAACCTGGTCACTTTGGCCCAGTTTGACCTGACGGAATATAAACAACTTGTGGTTTTTCTAGGGAAAATGACCGATAAGCAGGAGCAAAACATGACTTGATCAATATTCTTCTTTGGTGTATTAAAGGGATGAGAAATAAGTATTACAGGATTAAAATAACACAAGCTCTGTGCTTATATAAAATAGACTTATATGTCAGCTTGGCTGAGGAAAGTACATATGAATCAATTGTAAAATTCTCATTTCTTCTGTGTGTTCTGTTCTGCCTCCCTGTGTTCCTACAGACCTCTTGAATTTTCTTTGCTGTATTAAGTTTCTTAAAAGAAAGAATGTTTGGGGTTTGGTTTTCTTTTTTTTTTAAATCACTCTCCACTCCTCAAAAATCTAATTTACAATTGCATAAAGGAAATTACTGTAGTTTAGGCAGCCAAGCATTTCAGCAGATCCCTAGAAACGTACAAAGGAAAGAATGATTATCAGTCCTGAATTGTGGATTAAGAGGATCATACTATACAGACTACAGTCTAAAAGTAGCAATTTAATAGAAAATGTGGGTGTTCATATGAAGAATGTCTCAGAGGTTAAAGATAGCATTTAAAATATGGATGTGGGGGTTTGGGGGGTTTTTTGCTTGTTATTTGGTTAGAGGTTTGTCTAGAGATGGTTGTCTCAAAATTTTTATTCAATGTTACAAGCAGCTTCATTAGGAGTTTTGGAAGCATCCTTTCTTAAGTACAATTTTGGTTTTGTTAATTTTATTTTAAAGGGGAATTCCCTTACAGAAGGAAAATTCTTCTTGTGCAGTGCAGAAAATGTATTTAAAAGTAACTTTCTTCAATGTGTATGTTGCCAAGCACAAATAAGCTGTAATTCAGGAAGTTTCATTTCATGTACTTAAAGGGAAAGTTTTAAAAATCACAAAGTAATTGAGGTTTCTGAGGTTCTAGAATACATTCTTCATACTTGCTCCCTTGTGCCTTATTTCCACTATAAGACAGCACTGCTTTTTGAGTCTTGTAGACAGGAGAGCGGCTTCTTTGAAGTCTGCAACTCAAGTGAGTTGCAATATGACACAAAGAGAGACACCTTTCAACAACTTGTAATATGAGTGTTCTTGTCCTGTAAACTCAGGTAATACTCTTGCAGACAACCCTCGTGGAAACCTTTTCCTGGACAAAGTCAGCACATATATTCTGTAATTCTGCCTTTTTAAACACAGGGAATACCTAGTCCATTATTTCAAGTGTCACATATCTCTGTTAGCTCATGGTATATCCCAGTTATGAAAATGGAGATATAATATCACACTGTGTGTAAGATTTTTTTTGAGTATTTTGCTTTGTATCAGTACAATATTTGAAAATAGTTGCCCTGAACAGCCAATTCCAGCACAGACTGCAACAATGAAAAATTCAATGGAGTTCTTTTCCAGAGGCGTTCTTCTTCCCTCTGTAAATAAAATTGTCACTTGATGGCAAAGTGATTTCTCTCAAAATGCACTTCATTGTCAGCAGCGTAATTTATACCAGGCAAGCAGTGAGTTTCATCACTTTATAACAGCTGAAGATTATGGCTGTATTCAATAGGAAAAAATCTTTGCTGTTTTGGTCTTTCATATACAGCTCCATCACTCTGATTAGTAGAACCTTAGCTAATTTGCTGAATCATGGCTAGGTTTCCTACGTGTTCATTAATTTTTTTCTTCCTTCCAAATTGTGATATATGGCTGAATATCTGGTCCATTTGGGTTAGCTTTTTGGGGTTGGTTTGTTTGGTGTTTGGGGTTTTTTTTAATCTCTGTGGAAATCAGTGAATGAATAGAAGTTGACTAAGGAGAAGCCCTTGGTATGTTGTTGATATAGGAGATATCTATAGACTGCTGGAGAGGTATCTGTAGACAACCTGCTACCTACTCTTATATAAATTAACCTTTTCTCTTCACCTGACAATATCAGCTATAGTCAAGAATCCATAGCCACACTTGTAAGCCTCTAAGGAACAATCTTTGATTCTGCAGCATCTCATAAGGCACTTAATTTTAAACTAAAACTACAGAGTAACAGATATACACATACACATATGAACACACGAGCATATTCTATACCCTATATAGCTACATCATGGACAGTTTTAGCAGTATGTGAGCAGTTCCTTAAGTTTTTGGCTCATGCTGCAGCAGCAGTAGGTGTTCCCCAGGTGGGTGATATCCCAGGAACTAGGCAGGCCACCGCCAGTGCGAGCACATAAGGGGAATGAAGTGTCTGTATACCCTAGCTTCTCCTGAGTGTCAGTGGAGTGGCCGCTTGCACTAATGCCTGACTAAATCCTTGTAGGGCACAAACTCAACAAGTGAGCTACACACCTTAGTGTTACCAATCACATAATACATATTAATAAAACAGAAATACTGTCCAATATATAGTGAAAAGAACAAATGGAACTTGGCTGTTCTAAAGTTTTAAAACATTCATAATAAGTTTTATATTTCTAAAAAAAAAAAAGTAATTTTTAATATAATGCCCATTTTCATGAACATTACATTTCACGTGCTCTTAATTTTTATAGCTTTTCTGGATGAAACTCAACAGTTTGGTTTACTTTGTTTCAATATAAGATAAATCAGTTGCTTATACATAGTTTAAACTGACTAAACATAATAATGTGTACCCTTTGCTCAGCTAATATTCAGTTCTGTGTTTACTTTAAAAACATACTGTTGAACAGGCTGACAGCTATTACAATACACATAGTTGAATGTGTTGAGCCACATGCCTCTTCCAGACTTTGAGGAGGGTTTTATTGCTGTATGTCCATTTATTGTTTTGAAAGGATTCCCCATAGAGTTAGGAGAGCCAGTGTATTTAGGTGGTATTAGGCTGCAAACTTAAGTTATTTTCTAATAACTTGTTTAAAACCCATCTAAAACATTAAAATGTTTTAAGTACAAAGTAAGTGGTAATTGTTACAATAAAACAATATCTAATAACATCCTTGAGTAACCTAAATCTGCAACTATTTTTTGATAAATTATGCTCCTTTGTACTAATCAAGTGTCTTATCATTTAAGTTGCAAAGATAATGCTAAAGTTGTAAGATTAAATGAAAACAGTGTTAATCAGGACAAAACTCTATTGGCTAAACTATGTAGAATTCAGGTTTTTTCCTAGTTATTTTACAAATCACATATATTTTAACATCTTCAGCACCTGTTTTAATTCCCAAAAATTATGTTGTTTAAGTTCAAACAGAAAGCATAGTAATAATGGTTTAGTACTGATCTTTCTTTTCTGTCACTGAGCTTTTGCTCATTCTTGGACTGCTTTAGAGATTGTTTAGAGTTTTTATTTACAGTTTACTGCGAAATTAGCCCTGCTTTTTTATACAGATGCATATTTCATTAACTCTTTCCATTGTGGTTAACATCCTTATTAACTCTACAATAAGCTTGATTGAGCTTTGACTTATCAGTTGGTCTTTTTTTGTTCCTTGGGACACATTTCCACCATTATTAGCTAGCTCTTAATATTTCAGAGTACACTAGTGTGTCACAAATAAAAAATACGGTGCCAGAAATCTGACAAAATATGACAGAACTACTGCTTATCATGTTCCCACATTTCATTTTAGCTGCATTAGAACAGATTTGGTGTAGTGTTAGGAAATGTCAAATTAAGTAGGTGGTGTCCATAGCAGTCGTATATACTTTAATTGTCATTAGATGTCATTGGCAAAACAATAGATACACGTTGCCCATGACACTCCAAAAAAGTGTAACTCGGTTCCTCATCTGAACACATTCTAGATCTTAACAGTTTCTGTATCTCTCGACCACTAAACATAGTGCTAATAATCTATTAGGTATTTAAATACGTGTTTACACAAAAGTGAGAGTTGTTAGGTTGCATCAAGTACTTGGTCAGCTCCCTAATCTTAACTACTGTTTTGGGGACATGTAAATGGCATTTGTTGGTTAACCGTTTGTAGACAGTGTTGATAAAGAACCGTCTTCTGTAATTGCAAAAGGGGACTTCAGCTTCAAAGATCACTGCCGACTTACTTCTGTTGTCTGCTAAGAAACTAGCACTTCATACTGAGCGATTGGCAAGAACAAAACTCTGTTTTCTTTCATGCATAAATTGTACGTCAATTGTAACTGAAGGTGACTTTTCATAGCAAGCGTCCAAGGACAGACTCTTGGATACAGCAGGTTCTCTCACATTTTATCAGTCACCTCTTGGGCTGAGCTGACAGTGCCACTAATAGCAACAGATTTTGTCAATTGTACCCTTCTGTTGGAATTATTTTATGTTCAAAAAATATTAAATACCTTCTGCCATGAAAAAGGAAGTGATACAAAAACAATATGAAAAAATAAAATTGATTTCATGATGGAAGCTAACAAATTTGATAAAAAGTTCATACTTAAAGCTGCTGCTTTCTTTCATTGACTTCTTTTGCTCAGCCATTCACTTCTTCATCCCCTTAGCCAGTTTATGAGCTGAGTAGGCACGCTGTTCTCAGTAACTGTAGGGAGTTTCTCTTCTTCCAATTCCATCCTACACTTTCTTGGTTTTCTTTTTATCCTTCTAATTGCTCGTTTTCTTCAGAGAATATTGTAGTTAATCTGAATATGAGAATAATCATCATCTTTGTGATTTGTACTCCAGATACCATTTCCTTAATTAAAAAAAAAAAAAAACCAACACAAAAAACAACCCACAACCAGCCAACCAACCAAACCAAAAAGTCCCAAACAGATAAAACTCATCCCATCTTCCTGCTACCAACCTGTGGATGCTTAGACATCAACTTAAAGACCAACAGGAATAATCTTTCCTCGCTCACCCCTTTCTCCATTGCTGTCAACTGTATCAGCATGTTGGTTGTCTTAAGCTTGGAACATAAACACCATCTTGAATTTGGGTATCTTTCCTATTTCTCACATCTGTACTATGGTACAGCTTTTTAAGATGTGCACCGAGCTGAAACTCAGGCAGGTTCTCCACATTTCAGTTACTACAACTGGCCTCTTTTCAGCACATGACAAATGTCATCTTGTCTCATTGCTGCCACTGTTCTGCACAGATTATTTTCCTAACATCTCTCTCTGCTTCTTTCCCCAGCTCCCCTTCAAACCATTAAATACAGGCAGTTTGTTTTCAGTTTTATAATCCTTCACAGACTGACTTCACGATACCCATTTTTCCTTATAAAGTAGGAAAAAAAAGAAAAGCCATTAATTTCCTACTTTTAGATTTCCAGATAAGCCCTATTGTACTCTCTCCTATGCTGTCTGTAATGATTGTGAGGTACCTCATTATCCTCCTCCAAGTCAGTCATTCAGACTTCTCCCATTTATGTATAGAAAGCTTAGGCACATATATTGCCTGCTATCATGACAGGTATTTCCTATCAGTCCGTCACTGTCTTCTCTTGTCTTACATAGGACAGTCATTTTACTCTGTGTCTGGTCTGGTCAGCAACGTGGGAGGCTTTGTACAGTTGCAATCATTCCCATGCTGCTGCTGCTGCTGCTGAGTCTTTCATCACCTGTGTGATTTACCATGTGCATTGAAGTGCTTCATTCCAACAGGATAAAATATGGCCTTATACTTAATTTTTCTGCATTACTGATTCGGCTGCAAGTTTTTGGTGGTCTGACCTTTCAGGGGGACAAATCATGCTCTTCTTCTGTGGCCTCAAAGTTTACTGAAATTGAAGAGCACACACATCTCTATTACATCTATTAAGAAGACTCCAGCATTTTCAGTCTACAAGAAATATTTGTAAATTGTCTCAAATAAGTTTTTAAAGTAAGACTGAGTGATAGGATTCAAAAAGACACTTGAAAAGCCTTTGACACAGTCCTTCAGAAAAGATTATTAAGAAAACCAAGTAGTTCTGGGTGAAAGTTAAAGTTCCATCATAAGTTAGAAACAAGTTAAGAGACAGAAGATAGAGTAGGACTAAATTGTCAATTTTCAGCGTGGCAAAAGGTTAACATTTCTGTCTACCACTGACCTGTACATTAAACAGCATTGTTTAATATATTTATTAATAAGCTGGAAAATGGGCTGAAGGACATCGCATGTGTCAAAATTTGAAGATGACCAAAGAACTTATTTAGTCTTATCAAGATTAGAGATGACTTTGTGGCACTCCAGAGGAATGTAGAATGGTAAGTAAGCAAAAGCCATGGTGGTAGAAGAAGAACAGTATTGATTAATATGATACATATCAAAGGAGTAATTTGACTGCTTGCACTGATAAGGTAACTGTTTGGGCTGATTATTAACAATTAAGAATAATCACAGTGTGGGAGAGGAACCACGTTGCATTTTTTTTATAACTGGCACATCATTCCTCAGTGTACAGTAAAATGGAAAGAAGGAAACAATTCGAGATCTATGAAAATTGAGAAGCGTGCTGACAAAAATATTGCAGTGCCATTTTTACATTGATGTGTGATCTCATGATGTTATGCCGAATTTGGATGTTTAATTTTAGTATAAATATACCATTCAGTAGCCCCAAGAATTATCATTTCTTCCCCCCCCCCCTTTCTCCACAGATACTTTTGTTATGCAGTCCAACTATTTCAGACCATACATTGTGTATGTAACTCCTAGCAAAGCTGTACTTCAAAAGCCACAGGGGAGTGTGGTTTCATCCCCGTTCATATGTGTCTCTGTGTGAGTCTGGTGTATGTAACAGTTTTTATCAGTGAGGTATTATTTCAAAACCAGGGTAGTTGTTTTTCTATATGAAATTTATTCTAATTACAAACATCATTTAGGTTGTTTCTAAAAAATGTTAGCAGGAATTCTAATATTAATAATGTTAATAATAGTTTCTTAGCAGAGAAAAAAACACGATTGCATTTAATGTCTGCGAAATTCCTTTGCTCCCTAAAGCTTGAGCAGATAGAAGAATCTTGTCATTTGAGAAACTGATGGAGCTTTTGTTCCTAAAGACCATGATATCAGGTTATTTACCCAAACTACACTAGAACTGTCTTTGTACAGATAAGTGAATTATCTTTTTAATATATGTATTCACATTCTTGTGAATTCTCTGTAGCGGCTTTCCACAGTTAACTTACTTGCATAGTGCTATGTTCTGCTTCATACTCAATCTCTCGGTCCTTTCCTGTTGTATAGTGTTACGATTCTAGACTGTATTAGGAACAAAATATACAACATCCTCTTCATTGTTTGTATTCTGGGAGCACTGTATTAGTTGCAGTCTCTGTATTACTTCATAGAAAACTTTTTATGACCTGAGCAGATACTTCAGTATCCTTGAACGATTCCTGCCAAAATGTTGATCCTCATTCAGCTGTCTAAATGAGAATGCTTCCACCTGAATTGTGCAATGTAGGAAAGCATGACTTCTGGTCATACGCCTTCCACTTCTGTCTCTCTAGGCTTAGACTATACACCCCTGAAGAATATTTGTTTATCCTACAGTGGTACCATAGATGATCCAAATACTGTTTCTCTGCTTCTGTTTTCCCTCTCTATCTTGTCTTATTGGGACTACAGTAGCCTGTGTTCATGTGTAAACTGGATTTCTGCTCCAGAGAACATGTTCTGTTCCTGTCTGAAGAATGTGTAAATCTCATCAGAGTAATTGCAGAGGCTAGGTCAGGACCTTGGAAGATGAATGCCAAGATTTGTTGGATACAATCCATAACAACACTGTAATGGTCCGATCAGGAGGGACATGAAGTATAAAGATTAAAACTCCAATCTCTGAATCCCTTAGCACTGTCCTGTTCTTTAAGAAAGACACAGCATTGCCTTCTGATAGGCATGGATAATCTATCTTTTCCTAGAGCAGTATAGTCTTTTTCATGAGACCTTGAGTCTTACATTTTTCTAACCATCTCCTTTCCTTGGATTGCCTTTCATTTTATGATTTCATACTTTTTAAATGAGACACTTCCTTTTTTAAAGAAAATTTATTTAGCTGCACTAATCTCCTAGATCAGCTAAACACTCAACTCTTGTCCTTGAGGACACAGTTTAAAGTACATATCTTCGCTCTTCTGTAGATCTTTGGGCTAGAAGTTGTAACTAGTCATACAATAGGTTGTTGAGAAATCTGTGGGTGAGAAACTCACAAACTACCAATAGAATGAAGAATTTATCAGAGGATGCAAATAGAGACGTGCAAAAACACAAAGACAGGATGTCTGGAAATTCAATACAAAATATTGATTATTCCCCAGATAATAGAATTCATGGTTTCCATTTCACTTATTACTTACAAGTCAAGAAAAGTCCTGTTTTCCTTATTCAAAGAAGTAGGTGTGCTTGCAAAGAGTGCCAGTACCGTTCTGTGAATCTGAACTATGTGAGACTACAAGCTAAGCCCACTGTGGTTTGTTTCTTTGTAGTGGGCGGTGCACATTTTCAGTTGGACTTTCGTCACCTTGCGTACTGTAGTATGAAACCATGAAGGTTCAAGTGTAGCGTAGTGGGCCTTTTCCTGATGTGTTTGTCTGGCATGAACTGTCAAGTACATCAGGAACAAAGACTTTTTTTTTTTAAAGTCAATAATTAATTACAAAGAAGACCAAGGTAAAATGGGAAAGCAAATATCAAAACAAACCAAGATTTTAGCTTTTGAAAGACTTCCTCACATCGTCAGATTTCAGCTGGTTTTAAAGTCTGTTGAGTAGTTACACATATGAGAATAATTCCAGCTAATACATATAGTCCTTTAGGACTTAAAATATTCCTCGATTTGTCCAATTGACTAAATTTCTCTATGAACAAGCAGACTGTTGGCTCCCTTGTTTCTGCTGAATCGTTCTGCAACAGAGATATATATCTGCTCAACAAAGAAGGATGCAATTCAGCTATGGAAATGTATATAGAAAATTACTGTATATTTCTCATTAATGACTTCCTGCATTTATAACTGCACAACAGCTGTAGGTGCTGGTAAGACCACTTCCTTTATTAAACAATGTCTGCATTATACGTTGGGTTTTTAATTATTTGTCATGTAACCCTTGGAAGGACAACAACAACATATGACAAAAAAAGATACCAATAATTGTTCATTTTATTTATGATATTTATCTATCATATTTTTCCAACCTCACCTTATTCTAGGATATTTTGATAATTTTGTTTTGTGCTCTGTATTTTTTACCTGTTGTCTTTTGGGGGGTTTTACTTCTGGTGCGTTGATTTGAAACTCGTCCACGTTTACAAGTAAAGTTAAACAGTACCATCAGTGTCACAGGAAAGCAGGGGGTGATGCCATTGCTGGAGGGACGGGGGAGCGTCCTGCAGAGCATTTTTCACACTCCTGAGAGTATCCTCTTGACCTTCAATTTAACTTTGAGAAAGTCACTCTTATCCAAGAACTGATTGCTCAATCATTTTACCCCAATGGTCACATCTTCAGGAAACAAGATACGCACACAAGAAGGAATGGCTGAGGGTTGACTTCAAAGCCTCTTGTGCTCTGCCAGCTTGCGAGGTTCCTTTATGTTTGGAAGAGCTGAAGAAACAGTTTGTGGAGGGCCTTGCATGTAAGAGCTTTTAGGGAAAAAAGCGATTAGCCACAAATTCTCTGAATACCTGTGCGGGAAAGTCCAGAGGCACTTAAGGCAGTGTTTACTCCAGCCATGACATGCAGATAGCAGGAGCACATTGCTGCTGAATATGGTGTTTTCTCAGTGGGATCGTGAGAGTGCTGTGACCACATCTGCATCAGGGCCCTTATTTTAGTGCTTTCCCTAAACCTTTCAGTGTGGAAATGCATAATGTGCAACTGAAAATATTGCATGGTTCCACAGAAGAGAAGGGAAGAGTGTTCCTTAGGCATTTTCCACAGACGTATGTGGTCGCCTGCACTTCCTTGTAAAATAAGCCTACAGAAGTATTGTAAACTACAGGTAGTAATGCATGCGGAGTCCTCTAACTGAGGCGTTGACTACCTTTGCGTCTGATACCAGCTCATCAGGCTTCTAAGTACATTGTTTATGTTCAGAGGAGTATGAGAGTAGGTGATACTGAGTCACATCCTAATAAATATCCTGTGTTTGTGAGTGCCTACTTCAGGTGCAATACGAATGGAGGGCAGGGTGAGATGATGACAGGATAAAAAATTCAGATCCTTCCCTTTTACATTCTCCCACTAATATGAGGCTCAAGAACCCTTTGAAATGTATTTTTCATCTATGAATGTGTAGGTTTATTTTCTTTTTTAATGTAAAGTTTGGGGGGGGGTTTCCTTGCTTGTTCTGTCAAAAATAGTACTTTATTTTTTTCTTGAATGTATTTAGGTCCTGTTTCCAGGCATTCAATCTTGTTAAACTTCAGAGAAAATTAGAGAATGGTGTCAACATTCCTATCGCAGGATCAGACTTCTCAGATCCTGTTAATGCTCTTTGACCGTGCTTCAGAAGCTTGAGTTCAACTTCTTCAGAAGCTGAAACCTGGCAGATTTAAATTAGATTTATAACATTATTTAGTTACAGTGAAATCATTAAAGTTCTGTATCGTAATTATGAGTGATTTCATGTACCAGCAAATCTCTTCACAGAAGGCTGAAGGATGTGAATATGGTATCTCCCTGTAGTTGCCTTCTCACTCTCTCTTACTCAATCTCTTCTTTTTTCCTAAATGATCATATGATGATTTTGGAAGTAAGGACGTTTCTTTATTTTCAGTATCCTGTCTGCCATTTAGTCTTACTCTTATAGATGGAACGTATCTGAATTTCTCTTTCAAGCAGACAAATTCAGTTTCTGTAATCAGCCGGGAAATGTCCTGGTGACAGCTCTTTGTTTATATTCTACACATATGCCAAAAACCGTAAATACATTTTGTCTGATCAATGTGTTGCTGTACAATATTGAATCATGAAAAACCTATATAAGCTTATGCAAAGCTTATATAGATGAGTGTCTGTAAACTCAGTATCGCTGATGAAGCGTACAAAATTTGAAAGGTAAGGTTGTTTCTTGCCTACTCTGTCGAAGTTCTTTTTTTCTGATGGGTAGACAAAGAATTATGATATAGTGTCATCAGTTTACCTCCTCAGAAAATTTCTCTGTAGAAGTAATAAATCAGTTTTATTCAGTGTATTTTAATACTCCGTAAGACAACATTTGAAGGTGTTGTTAAAGCTGATCAATGCTTCCTAGCTAATGAACAACTGTATTGTTATTCTGCAAATCTTCTGAAGACTGAAGTTTCTGGCTGCCTTGAAAGCTTAGCAAGAAGAGTTACCTCAGATATTGCTTACTAGCAACCAAACAAAACAACCACCTAACTTGGTTTGTTCTGAATAAAAAGACAAGGAAATAAAGAGCTTTCATACAAGGATTAATTTTAGTACCATTTATTTCTCTGTGCACACTTTATGTTTAGATGCCATTTATAAATATCTTATTATCATTTGTTAAGTTTTATGACAATTTATACCATGCCTGATGACTGTAATTCATGCATTAAACATGCACACGTATTTTAACAATATTTGCATCTTATAATATGCCTTGTAACGACTTGTCATAGACTCATCGGTTAAACATTTATTTTACAAATGCATTTTGTAATATGCTATGGTAATAAACTATAAAGAAGCTGTCCCACCTTGTAATATTTTCAGATGGATGAATAATGCATAACAAATTCTACCTTCATGTAAAACATGACCTCTGTTCTGATGAAATCTGATACATTGTTTGGATTTATGGTGATCACCGAGTTGTGTAAGGTGCTGTCAATCTGCTTTCTGATTAATTTCCATAGTTGATAAATTTGAATTAATCTTTAAATATTTACAAAATAATACGCACTTTTTTCCCCCCTATTATTTTATTTTTATACACCTGATTCATTCAAACCAAATGTACCAACCCCCTATGATGGTGTGAGTTAATCTTTATTCAAATCATTTCTGGAAATTCAATTCAATCCTGAAATTGATTATCAAAATGGTGATTGTTCCCTTGCTGGCTGCCTAAGTTTGTCATATGTATCTCTAAAGAGGCCTATGCTACTGTCACAACTAATCTTATGAGCCGTGTAAAGCTGAAGGGTATATAATATTGGAAAAGTTTATGCTGAGCTACTGCTCAATAAAAGCCTGGGTTTACTATTTCTTACTTTAATTTTGGCTCCATCTGATTTTATGCACTTAATTTTAACTTAGGGAACTTTATTCAAAGCAACATTTTGGTTAAATAGCTATCGCCATGACAGTCAAGTTATTGACTGAGTGACTTCATGAAGCATCATGCTGATTTTTTAATTTTTTTTAATATGAATATTAATACCTGAAATTCTATGTCTGTTTTCTCTGTGTGTGTGTGGGTGCATGTGTGGATTGTAACATTTTCATTCATTTTATTCCACGACAAGAGTTTATCTACAAATTGGAAGGGAAAGAAGAGGATTTGAGGGTTGCTTTGTTGGTTGGTTTGTTTAGGACAGGGAAGTCCATACATCAGGTGATAGAATGAAATGATTGAGGATTTCAGCAGTGTTGTTCATTTGTTATCTTGCCATACCTGAATGAAAACCAAAGCGGGTGGTAGTTTTACTTTGGGTGTTCACCAGGAATAATTATTAGGGCAACGCATCTATCGGATGCAGTCTGAATGTATTAAGTCAATACAGAGTAGTCTGGTTTTACGTCCATTTAACATAAGTACAAATGACTACTTCAGGTGCATACTAAGGGGAAGTCAACATTAGATAATTGGTCTCTTGGAAGGGGACTTTATTTCACCAGAAAATAGATGGTTACGCTTGTCTCTGCCATTCACCTTAATAGTTGAGGCTCAAGAGCCTTTTGTCATCATTTGTAGTCAAGGCACTTTTAGTCAACACATTGTTGTCAATATATACTCAACACACTTTTAAGAGACAGTTTGTCTGATATAGACCTTTTACAAGTTTTTAATGAATTGTGTTCATTTTCTCCTTTGCCTATTTTTCTCCTTTGAATATATAGGTGACCTCAGATGATTAGCTCAGATGTAGGTGTCTATAGTGCAGACTTTTTGCTTTTGATAGAGCGATATCCCCACCATTCCCATTTCTATTTTTTTCTTTTTTTTTTTTTTTTTTTTAACTTCTAAATAAATTACTGCTTATGAAAAGAGCCAGGGTTATTGTCGATAGAGCTTTACCTCTTTACACACTGAGCATATTAGACTACATTCTACATAGTCAAACACACTCTGTTTAGATTGCATAAATTCTGTTATGGAAGTCTCTGCTCATGGAGAGAATAATTAGTTCCATTTCAGTTTGCTATTTTTTTGTTAGTGTTTCTCATTAGGTGAAGGCATGACACTAGTTCCAGGTGGGATATGGTGGTCTGGTGATGTGACATGTATCCTGTAGCATCGAGCCTAGGAAATACTGATTCTGTGTGGGCTTACAACAGTCATGAAACTTCAACATAGTCATCTGAGTACTGAAATGGGTTTGGTAAAGGTGAATTATTTAGTCTTCTATCACAAACACTTTAACTATCACTTCTCCCATTCTTTTAAGATGGCCTCATAGTTTGAAAACATTTTCTGTCTTCTTCTATTAAAAATCTAAAATGCAACAGGCATTTTTTTGTAGGAAAAGTTTACCTATTTTATCCCGTGGTCATTTTTGTTAGAATCATGTTCTCTTTACTCATCTCTCAAATGATGAGTTTGACTGCCTCGTTTCATAGGCGTATGATGACTTCTAAACTGAATTTTACAAAAATGTTTCTAATGTGTAACAGTTTCACTGAATTTCTCAGTTTTAATTATGCACAATATATGCATCAAAATGATGCCATATCCTGGTAGTTCCTTGGTTCTCATCTGTTATATTCTCATCTACTATAAATAACATTATGGTTGCACCAGCAATGCAGTAAACATCTGTATTATATGTTAGGAGTTCCTTTTTTTAAGTTTGCTCAGAAAGCACAGATTCCACCCTTCACTATATTTCATGGCAACTTGTCATTCTTTCACATATATCGAATATATGTGATATATGTGCTTTAGTTGTAACTTGGCTGCTTCAGGATTTCTGTAGTTCAGATTCATTGCATTCTTTGTGTTCTTGAAATTGATTTTCTTCATTTCGGATATGGAAAAGCCTATAAGACACTCCAGAAATTTGTTCTTGCACTTTGCATGTTTGTTTATATATGCACATACACAAGTGTATATTTACATAGGCCGCTATCATATGCAGTCCTAGTACTGGTAATAAACTACAGGGTTGTTTGTCATGCACTTTCCTCAGCTGAACTTTACCGGTCTCTTTCCTTCTGCCATTGCAAATCTTTGCTGTCAACACTAACAATAAATTCCCAAGGTATTATTTTCTGTTTTCTCCTTTTTTTTTCTTTTGCATGTCAGTTCTTTTCCCAAAAGCACAATGACTTGTGGGCTAGAAGAGAGAATGTTTGATCCAAAATTAGTGACAAATTTGGTATCTTGCCACTTACTGAAGCCGACAGTAGGGTCTTTATATCACAGGTTAAGAGGAAATTTTTTGCTGCCTCGTAGATCACACACTTGATTTAAATCCTAGGAGATTAAGTCACAATAGATTTTCAAACTATAGTATTCATGTGCATTATAAAAAAAAAATATCTTTTTTTTATTTCTAAGATGTAAAAGTTATCAGAATCCCTCAGAGGTACATAATTAAAAAATTACCTTTATAAAAAGGGGAAAAGCTCTGTGATGCATTTTAATACACTTTTGAACATTTTTAACCTAGCTTTTCTTTTATATAAATTACATTTCCTACATACATGATGATGTGATGTTGTATAAAGGTTTTATTCCAGTTTTGTTTGGGAGGATCTGCGTAAATCACGTATGGTTTCACCATTTGTGAATAATGTGGCAACTCCAAACTCGTGCCAATGAAACCATCATACTATCATATCATGTACTGCATAGAACATACATACACACTTACAACGAGGTAGAGGATAATACTGAAAATCTCTTCCCTTCAGGCTTGAAAAGTGACCAAAAAGTAGAGGTCACTTTTCATGCCTTGGGAAAAATAGATCAAGAAATTAAAACTCCAATCAATACCTATAACCTTAAAATGTATTTTAATGTGCTGCAGCTTCAGTTACCCTCAGCTGAAGCTTCTCTATTTTAGCTTACAGGGTCTTGTGACCTCAGCCCATAGCAGAGTTTCAACAGTAATAGCGACAGCCATCTTGGATAAATGTAAGTGAAATTTTTCCTCATTTCTATAGTTTCTGTCCCTCACATTCACTTTTGGAGTTTTGTTTTTCACTCAGGATATAGACAGTATTCCTGACAACACTTCTGCTGTGTGCCGAGTAGCATGATTGACACAAACTAGCAGTAAAGCAGCTAAGTGGGACTTCTTGCCTTTTAAATGTCATGGTATCAGACTCATCCTGTGCTTTTGAAATGCCAGTATGATGGCCGTGCAAACTATATTTTACCTGCAGCTAGCTCGATGGTAGTTTCCATTATCAACCATGATTAATCTGCATAGAGTGAAATAGTACAAAAAGACTTTGGCCATGTAAGTCGTGTTTTAGCTAATGCTAAGGATGAATGCAAAGGAGAATTCAGATAATACTTTTCTAAGAAAAAGTTTGCCTTCTTCAATCAGGTTTACCATTTCAGTTCTGTTTCAGGTTGGATTGTGGTAATCCATTCCCAAATTTAGCTTTGCATTCACTAACTATTGTATAAATCTGGGGCTGGAGCTGTAAAACTATACACTTCATACATACTGCCTGTGCAATAACTTCCAGAAATATGCGATAAGGAATGAAGGGCATCTGCCCACTGCTGGTTTCTGAGGAATACCAAATACAGCAATTGCTATTAAAGTCAGTGTTTTTTCAGTAATTGTCACATTGTTGTAATGGTGGCTACTCTGTAATCCTAATACAAACAGAAGAAAATAGAAATAGGGTTAGTCAATCAGCATATGTATGCTGATACATGTTCTGTCCTGTATGCTGATAGCCTTAAGAAGCTGGCATTTAGTAGTAACATAAAAACGATACATGGAATTAGGTCTCATTCAGTATTTAGACCTGAATTGGCCTTTTAATTCACCATTTGTGAACAGTGCGGCATCCTGGATCTGTTAAATCACCATGCCACCCCTCCATCTCCTATTTGTTCATAACATAAATATGTATGTAATTTACAGACATACCTAAAATTCCAAGTTTTTATTTACATGTATAGGCCATAGTTGCATTGTTGCACTGTAGCAATACTACCTTTTTTATGACCTCAGATATCTAAACATGTGGTTGTTCAAATGCTGCCTGTTCTCTTCATGTGGTTTCATAGGATGGATCTGTCATGAACTATATGAAATGAAAGGCAACACGTGCAGTACTTAGGGCTAAAACTATCAGAAGTGAAACTGCCTCCATCCGTGTGTCTTACAAACGTGTCATTCAAAGATAGATAAGGGGCAGTCTTGATGTTTTACCTGCAAGACCTAGAGTCAGCCTAAAAGTCATTAGAATTCACGTCTTCTTGCAACTATATGGTTATATTAATATCTCCATAATAGATGTGAGACCATACCATATACAACAAAGGCTATAAGCTCTGAGAGTAGAGGAGCATGTATTGAAACCAGGTTTTGAGTATCTTGAATTTCTGTATGTCTCAAACTTCGGTATGCCATGTGGGTGGGAGGGTGGCCTTTGTTATCAGCTATAAACAGGCATCAAGTACTAACAGGAATTGCATGCCCAGACTCTAGTCTTTTGGGCTAAAACTATATGAATGAAAAACAGGTACAAGAAATGTTAGTTTGGCTACTGGTTACTAGTCAGGAATGCACTGAATCATGAAGAATAATTCATAGAATTTCTCTGAGGAAACAGGCGTAGCTGAAAACCCATGCAAACCTTAAGGACCAATGTCCTCAAGGGTAAAGTCTTTTTATAATAATTACCATAAATATTCATTTAATTTTAAAAGAAGAGAAGGTTTTTTTACAGTTGTCATTGCAAGACTGCGTTAATGAAAGACCTTTTAAACCACTGCCAATAGGAAGTATGTCTAGATTTTGGATGTGTGAGAGTATAAAATAAAAGACCAATTTGTGAGGAATTCTGTGAAATCAGCACTGTAACAATAGCAGTTGCAAACCCAGCAGTACCTGTATGCTTATCGAATACCCGTTACTTTGGTGGAGCCATGTATGCCAAAATAAAATTTGTTGCCACTACATACAAGCTCAGCCCTGATTTTTTTATCTTTTTGACACTGTAGTTTGTGACATCTCTGTCCAATTAAGTGATGTGATCCTTCCATACAAGAATGATCCCCTGCTTTGATAACTGTCTCAGTCTTGTAACAACATCAAGATTATTGAATTAATAGAATGCTAATGTGATTTCATACATCTTGTTAAAACAATATTCCCATGATAACCGATAAAGTGCATTTTATTTCCTGTTTTTATTCTTTATGTAGCTCTTCCAGTTATCTTTGAAATGAGGAGGCAGACAAAAATTAAGAGGATGTGTTTCTCTATGTCAAACTTTGGTTTTTTGTTAGAATATGTAGCATGTTTTAACATTTTGTTTGTATATATAATATGAAAATAGGCATATATAAATATATACATGTCTAAGTGCAACGTTGGGGCTTATATATCTTAAATAATATATCCCATTATTTAACACCTCATTATGCTAACCTAGGACTTTGAAATACGGTAGAAAGTAATTTGTGAGAAGTTGTTCTAAGAAGTGTGATGGAGCCTGCACAGTGGTTGTACGATATGAACAGCTTGCTATAAAATGGTTTAAGATATTCAAAAGCCAGATGCTCACAAATCCAACCTGCTAATCCATTTGGCCAAATAGATATACATACTTTATATGTGATACAAACTTCAGTCTCTTTTTTATGTCACACTGTCATGTTTCCAAAAGTCTAGGTAGTGCAAGAGTCATTGGTGCTTCTTAGTAAAGCACTTTGTTACTGTAGTAACAAAGGTATTGGTGGTGGTGTAGTCATAAATATCTAGTTAGGTTATTCTTGTGGTTCTTTATAATTGTCTTTATATCCTCAGTGTATAGAAGGCAGAGAAATGTTAGACACTTACTGAAGTCCATCCCCACAGTATATGTTATTGCAAATGTAAATTACATTCAGCCTGAAATCTCCTTCCTTTTAATGATCGATGCACAGTGATGTCTACATGGTTCGAGTGAGTAAGTGAGATGGTTTTTTCAAAGACCTGTGCACCCAGATTTCCCACTGGGTTCATTTCCAAAAGCCACACATGGTGCCATCACTTGCAAAGTAAAGGAGAAATTGTAATTGTTCATTTCTCAGTGCCTTTGCATTTTTAACTGGGAGATGTGCTTCGTTTTTGTTTAAAATTAATTAATTTTAAAAATTACTTCAGGATGTAGCAAAACTTGGCAAGAGTGTGGCTTTAGCCTCTCTAATGAGTTTGCTGTTCAGAAACTCCCAGTAATGACTGGGTTATCGCTCCGGACTAGAAGAGACAGATGCATATATACACCTTTTTAGGCAGCACACACAGGTTTGCTCCTTCCCCAAGAAAAGGTAAATGTTCAGCTTAAACCTCTACCAGCAACTATAAACAAGAGGATGCCAACGGCATGTCCCCATCTGTTACTTGTGTGTCCTATCTGCATTCTCCTTTCGTGTGTAAATCCTGGTCTAATTTCCTTGTGTTACCACTGTTTGATATTTGTATAGTGTTCATAAGGTTTATAGAGAAAATAAAGATACCCATCATTAACAATTTAGTAATAATCCTTAACTGCTCTTTTTAATCAAGTCGACCGTTCAGATCTCTCCTTTTCTTAAATCTTTTTTCCTAGCCCTTGTTGTGACTTGTAACTGAGTCTGAATGCCCATAATTTAAAAAACTCCTCAATAAGCTGGGTTTTCTTTATGAGTTATGTAAAATGCTATTTTAGGCCTAGGGTTTGTCACAGTTGGGAATAGGAACTATCCCACTGGAAAGAATCAAAAATGTAGTGAAAAAGGCAAAATATTTAACAGTAGCAATACAGTTGATTCAAGATTGAATATTTCATTAGAGCTTCATTAAGTATTCCACTTACAATGTTTTTAATTATGACTTTTCAGTACTAAAATGCTCTGAAATGTGTTACATGAATTTAGTTTTGAAAAAAAGTTTTGAGGAAGCTGAAGTATTCTTCCATTTTCAAAACAACTTTTTACATATTAAATTAAAAGTTTGTCCAAGGTGTGTAATGTTAAAGTCAGGTTTGCCTCAGAGCAAAACTTTCATTTTGAAATTTCCTTGACTAATATTTTTATAAATACATATTGTAAAATATGATTTTAAGGGAAAAAAGTCTGGATTGCTCCTAAGTAAGATTTTTAACCCTTCAGAATTTCTTGTGACTCAGAGAAGTTCCTTTTCACACTGTTGATTATTGCTTATTCTTTTATATTTCAGAATGCTTTTCTGCATATTTGGGCAGGGGGGAAACGCTGTAGCAGCTGAAAGCCTTAGCTGTATTTTTGGTCTTGGTTTATTGAACACTGTAGTTTTGAACTTATTTGCACTTCCAGATGGAAAGTAAGTTTTCAGTTATTAATTTTAATTTAAAGGCAGGTCTCTGCCTTCTTAACGATCTGAAGAGCTGCTGAAGCTCTGGTGAAACGTAGAAAGTGGTACATGATCAGGTGTACTGTAAACACTGTGTATATGTGAACTGTAATACTGTCTTTGTCAAAAGGATAATATTCTAGGTCATACAGTATTTAAATTAATACTTCTGGACTTTGGTAAGCCCAGGTCTCGCAATGACCTTCATTGCCTATGTCAATTCTAAGTGGCACCAGTTGTTGTTATTGTCAAGCTTGAGGGCAAAGCCGATGCTGAGTTTGGGTCAATATTTCAGAGTTGGGTCAGGTGTTTGGGTACAAATGTGCATTTTCTAACATTTGTAAGATACATTGAAGCATAAAAATGGCTGATGAAGTTTTAATTCATATAGCAAGAATTCAATGAGAGTAGTAGAGAAAAGCATTTGGTTTTGCCATTTCATTAGAAAATACTAATTTTGTCAATAATTGGCATTATTTTTCTCATCACTAATTATATACTTGAAAAACATTTACAGATATATATACTTGCAAAACATTTACAGATTTTTATACTTGCAAGTGCACATCTACAATTAAAAATTGGCTTTAATGGATGCAAACTGTCGAATGACTTTTGGAACATAAGCAGAGTAAGAAAGTGCTGGAATGGGCTGCTGGGGATGTTGAGGAATCTCCCGTGCTTGAAGTTTGTAAAAACATCTTGGACACATGTCTCTCAGAAACAAACCAGTTTATTCTGCTTTTGAAGAGAGGGATGGGCTAGCTCACTTGCCAAGATATCTTCTTTTTCTCTGGGATTCACGTAATGATTTTTTAACAAGAAGTACTTTCATTTTACGTTATTTCTGTTAATGAAATGAGTTCAAATTAGATTGCTAATTGGTGGTTACAGCAATTATGCCTGTGTGGATATTTAGTGAACACTGGTTTGTGAGGGTTTTTTATGAGTAATCCAAATTGCACGACAAAGAAGCTACATCTGTTACTCTCAGAATAGATATCTGGATTCTTTTAAGATAATCTCTGGGTAGTTTCTAAACCTAAATAAGAGTGAGAGGCAAATAGAAGTTTGTACAGAAAATATTTTTTAACTGCAGTCTGTGGCTCAAACCTTGCAGAAGGTTGTGTGCTTATTTCAGATTTACACTATAATGTAAGCAATACTGAATGTTTTAGGATCAAAACTTTGTGTCTAATTGATTTTGTGTCTAGAGAGCCAAGTAAAAACAAATTCTTAGGAATCCAGAATTTGCAGGAGAATAGCGCTCAGAGAGCTTTGGAAAGTACTGATTTTTTTAGCTGGGCGCTTTTATGAAAAGGCATTTTGAACAAGAGATTTAAAAGTTAAGGACTTACTTAAAAACTTGTTACTTTCACAACTAATGAGGGAGATGTTTCCACCTCCTCCTCTATGTTAGGGCTCTGGTTGCTCTCTGAGGCGTAGGGAGTAAAGGGGTCGAATTCTTCGGCTGTCAGCCTGGGAGCAGGGAGAAGAGCCAGCTGTCAGGCTGCTCCAGGAGCTGAGTGAGCCATTGGCACTCGCTGGTCCAGTGCCTAGGGTGCTGGTATGGATCTGGAGCAGAACAGCTGAGAGAAAAGAGCGAGTTTCTGGGGCCTGCTGGTTAATGGATGCTCCTGACAAGTCAGACTCTTGCATGCAGGTCATCACCACCGTGGTTTCAGCCCCTGTCCAGGTTCTCTTCAGTCGCTGAGGGAGGATATGGGGTGTGACCCTGGTCATCACAAAATGCAATACATTAAAAGCCACTTTTGTGTCTTTTCAAAGGAGTCAACTTTTTCAATTTTAGAATTCTCAAAATATTTTCTTTTTTTTCCTATCTGTTTGTCAGAACTGCTTTTTTTTTTTTTTTTTTTTTTAGCAATAGGCATTTTGTATGGCTTGCATTAATTTAAACTTAGGGTGTTGTTTCATACGGCACTTGGCTTGAAGTGTGCTGCTTCTATTTCTGACTGAAAGGACTTGTGAGTCCAAAACATTTTCTGCCTCTTGGTAGGCCTATGAAAGCTCTTCATTTCCGTACAAACGTTGCATCATACGGACTTAAAAAATACACATTCTGTTTGGTAGCCCTGGGAGTGCTATATATGTTTTTTCTAATAAGCAGCCTCCGATACCTAATAAATCAGTTCTGATCATCTTTTGAGAAGATAAGTAATACTTTTGTTTTATAAATGTGTAGTGACATCCTTAATGAAAATATTCAAGAAATATCAACAATATTATAAGGTAAGTTAATGAAGATATGTTCAAACATTGTAATAAACTGTTATCTGTATACAAGACTGAAGAAAACATGTTGCTAGGTGCTGCACCATTTTTGCGATTCCTCTTGAGAATGAGTTAGCTAAAATGAAGGTGCTCTGCCAGCTTTATTTAAAGATCCATGCTTTAAAATGACTAATTTTATAGCATATATTTTCTGTTTATGTGCCTGTCAGTTTTAAACAGACTTTTATATGCAAATGAATGATGACAGTTCTATATTCTGTGTCATTTCTTCACTTGAGTTTTTCGTGCTATTGGTATTATCCCTTAACAGATATTTATAGAGTTTTTACTGTTATTTTGACAAATCAGATACTGTTATTAAAATGATAAAAGAAAGTAGTTTTATGCTTTTTGAATTGGAAGTTCAAAACTTTTTAAAAACTACGTATGTTTCCTAACTCTGTTTTCATAAACCTTTAACAGAAATTGGTCTTTTTAGTTACATGTTTTGTGATAAGAAAAATCTAAACTCGAAATTTGTTTCTAAACAAGTATAGCACTAAAGATCCATTCTTATTGCTCCTTCAGTCATTTCATTGTAGGTGCCTATACCAAATTGTCTGTTCAAATAAGTTAATTCGTTAATATCATATGCTCTACCAGTATTAAATTTGGCTCATGTTGGAGACAGATCGTTTTGCTGTAATTTTCAATATAAACAAACTCAGCCTTACTGCCTGTAATTTTTGTAGTTTGGAAAAGTTGTTGCCTTACCATGGCCAATGTGCTTGCAAGGATTTCAGCCGTATTGTCCATCGCAATGCATGTCTAAGCAGTGGCCAAAGGGAGCAGTTTGTGATTTCTAAAGAAAACTCTGAATTTGCCTCATCTCTAGGTAACGCTTTGTATTTTGGTACTAAGCCTAGACATTAATTTATACTAAAAACAGAGAGAAAAGAGGATCAGTATTTCCATGGTCTTGAACAAAAAAAGTCATTGACAGGTGACATAGAAAGACAGTGAAAGGACAGACACACTCACCTGTGTCTAATGAAGGAGGTGACATTTCAGTAAATGGAAGGTACTTAAATATATACTGTGCATTGGCAGTCTCCCAAGACCACTGATGGAAGTGTGTTTGGGGAAAGGAGCAGCGTATTAAAGAAACTGCTGCTTTGAGCTGTACCGTGGGAGTGGGGACTGGTTACAAGTCCTGCAATCCTTTGAAACTTTTCAGCTGCTAAAGCCATGGACAGCTTTCAGAGCCCTTCTTGGAAGGTGGTGTAAAACTGTATTGGCCCCAGTTTATTTGCAAGATTTCTGTATTCTTTTCGGGGTGTCTGTGTGTTAATGGAGTTACTGGTGTGAATCTGTTGTTGTTTGAGAGCACACGTGGTACACAGTTTCTCTGCCACAATCACACAGGAACCTGTGGCCTTTCAAATGAACTACCAAAAACTCCAAATTCATCTTGCCTAACCTAAGGTATTTAACTTCAGATACCCCTGTTAGAAGCACAGTCAGCCTAACTTGTGTCTGTAGCAGAAAAGAGTAACAGACATGGATAACTCATGTTCTGTGGCTGCTGTTTATCAGATAAAAACTGAGTATTATCTTAAGCCTCCATTTGACTGTTCTTGTAGCTTTTGTTCAGAATATACTTTATGTATTTTCTCCAAATCTTTTGAAAGCATTTTTGTAAAATGCATCCATGAAATTAAAAGAAAAAAAAAAAAAAAAAGAAAAACCCCACACAAAAAAAAACCCACAGCAAAATTCAAACCCTACACCAAATGTTGAACATAGGGTTATTTATCTTCCTTTTAAAAAATCCTGTACATGCTTTTTAACTGGGACTGTTTTCTTGCAAAAGAAGTATGAAGCCCATATATTATTTCATATTTCACTAAAGATGCATTCAAACATTTTCCTCATGTCCAAGAAACACCACCTTTTCATTGTACACCCCAAAGACACGTAAGCAAGAAAAATGCTGACAAATTTTTCTAAACTCCACAGCATTGTTTTTCAGATTTTAAATAATGAAGGGGTCTTTTGAAATTACTATAGAAAGTTCAGATTTACAAGAACAGCTACATAGAAGTTGCCTGGCCTGACAAGTGTTTTGTTGCCCTAGTTCTGGCCTCCCTTGACAGTGTTGATCAGGGTTTTCTTGCACTGTTTTATTCTGTGGCTGTTGCCAAAGCTGGATAGGTCTGAAATGAGCCTCCTTACTCTCTTCACAGCCGTCTTTTCCCTGCTCACTGTCTCACAGTACACAGGATTAATTTTCTAGCAGTGAAGGACTAGAAAGCACTTTGCTTCATCTGCTCTTCAGGCACCTTCATTACATGATTGGTGTATGGCCCCCTTTTATCACAAACTCTACAGAAGAGCCTATAAGTTGGTGTGGTGGACAGATGAGGGCTTTGATTCATCCACCAGATAGGAAAGTAGGTGTATTGGACTAATCCCAACACTACTCTTCGAAAGCCTCAGAAGTGCCCATATTCCAGCTGCTCCATGAGCCAAATGATAGTCTTTGCTGCTTGAATTTGACTGGGATCCATCCGTTTTGTCCAGAGGTAGGAGCAGGTAACACCAGTTCGTACGCGTGCATTCCTGATGAATGTACATAAAGCTACAGAATACTTGTCAGCGTTGGCAGGGTCAAGATGGAACTTCCCTAACAAAAGGCTACTTCAGCTGAGATCCAAAAATGCTGCTTTTATCTCTAGCTCAGTGACATCCTTAAGACATGCTACTGATATGCTTGGCCATTCTATTTTCAATATTCCACAACCACAGCTTGTGCCTTTGCTGTGGCTGCCAAGATTCAAAGGAGAGTGGGCAGGATTTGGAATGGAAATCTTGGATATGTTACCTGGGTCCTGTGCAAGGTGTCAGTGATACTCCAGTCATCATGATCCGAGACTCTTACCTTCTTATCTGAAACTGTCCTTAACTGGGGTTGTTACGGCTTATGAACAAGCGTTGTAAGGAAGAGTAGCTTCGTAACCCATGTGCTGGACACAGTTTATGCCTAGAGTATGGTTATGTGAGCTGGAGAGAAAAATTGTGGGCTGCCACTTGGTCCCATACAAAGTTATCTTTAGTTTGCTATTGGTGACAGTTGCATGTTGTTGGTCGAGGAATGGAAAAAAAAAGAGTAAATCTCAAAACTAGTAAAAATGTATTTAATAAGTATTTTCTTAAAATCTAATTGATCCCATGGTTAGCCACAGAACAGATAAGCAAGCTAACATGCAAATGTAGGTATATAATAGTATAACCAGATTTGCATGGGCATAAACAGGAGCTGAAAAAAGCCCTAGGTCCTCTGTTGTCAATGAGCCTGTTTTTCTAAGCATCATACAAGTGAAAATTGCACTCCTTGCCACATCTTTAAGCCCAGTGAAAAGGTAAGGTCTCAGCAGTGCTCCAGCGGAAGCTGTGTTCTGCACCGTGCAGCTTTATAATACATATGTCACTTTCAAAAGGGCAGCTGCACCAATAATGTTCAGCCTGACTCTTACTCTTTCATATCAATCTCCACTGGGATTGTACTGTTGATTTCAGTGGCCTTTGGGTACCCCGTGTTTACATGGATGTAAACAAGAACCTACCCAGAATGTATCACACTATATGCATGTAATCAGATTGTCAATATTCAGCTCCTTTACAGGCCACAGAGTAGAGGTCAGAAGGGTTACTGGGTCTGTCCTTGTTCCAAAGAGTGCAGGGGACGAATACGCCAGAGTGCCTCGGTGCACAAAACCCCATCAACCTACACATATTTGAAAGTCTGGTGATTCTACATTCATGCTTAAATGGGATTCTGGCTTGGGGGTTGTCTAGCCTTGAAAATCCTCCTACATAGATGCTGATCATGCATGTTCAAATAATCGCAACCTCCATAATTACAAAATAGACCCTGATTCATTCTCCCATTTTTGGTACCAGGTGAAATGCTTCATTTTGGTCACCAGAGGTTCCCTGGCTACTTGGTGAAAAGAGAGGAACACACTCCAAGTCAAGATTTCAAATATTCAAGATTTGGTTGAGCTGAATTATTTTCTGATTGTATTCAATATTGTGTTTACCTTTTGAAGGCTCTTTTATGGGAAAGTGGAGTTGCCTCCATTTTGTACCTACAAGAATTGCTTCACACTCTTCTGCTTTAAGCTAGAAAAAGGCAACAGTAGAGCTGTTCTGCTGAGACAGGAAAGATAATTCTCTCGGCTAGTCTTTACTTTTCCTGAAAACAGAAACTCTTAGAGAGGGTCAGAGCAATTACCCACTTCTTGAAGACCTAGGAATACAGATTAGAGTCTTCAGCCTGGCGCACGTTTTACAGGATAACAAAAATCCCAATGCAAAACATTTTAAGGTGGTAGTAATTATCTTGGGATGGGGTTTGATCTGGGCATGGGGGGAAGGAGTATTTCAACTGGTTTGGATACATTTTGTTGGAAAAATTAGAGTATCAAATTAAATTGCTTTAAAATACAATGTGCTATTGTCGGTTTGGGCTTTTTTTTAAACCAATAGAAACCTAAGGTCAGCAGTGTATTGAGTGTATATGAGATTTGAGATTTAATGTGTAATGAGAACTGAAACACAGCAACAGTAAAGTAATCCCATCACTTAGCACAGCATACTGATTTTCTCAAAGTTGTGTAAGATGATTAATGAAACATTTTGATTGATACCTGTTTACGTATATGCTAAGAATTGTCTGTCAGTAATACAATTCTGGTTTGAAAGCATACAGGGTATCTCATACACTTCCACTTTAATAATAAATTTTTTGGCTCTGAATGCCTAAGCATGGGCAGTTCTCTGCTTCTGTTCTGTGGGGTTCAGTCATACAGGGACGTTTTGTTGCACAGCAGAAAGGAAATGAAGTATTCTCATCACCACATGTTGTTATGTGCCTACATGGGGAGGTTCCTCCCGTGATTCATGGAGAGGAAGCTCTCACACAGAACAATTCAAAATTCAGAACAGAGCTCAATTTATTCTGTCTGAATTCCCATCTAAAGTAGCTTCTCTCTCTCTAACTGTATAAATAGTATACAGACACTGCTCCTCATTTAAATTGTTAAAGTTACTAGCTGTGATTTGCCCGGCTGCAGCCAGTCTGCACACTTGCTGGCATTGTCTTACAAGGGGGAAACAGTGCAGGTGGATCTGGTTTTCTGATACGCAAATAGTACAAGACTTTCAGAAAGCTGGTTTAGTCTGTAAGCCATACAGTTCTCGAGCTTTCTGTAGGTCTTGTAGTTCATTATGATGGCAATTTTTTATGAGGACTGTAGCTCATTAGAAACTGGAGTGAAACTTGGAGTATTATTGGCCATCAAATATTTTCAGCTGGCAGTAATTCCTGGGTATCACTGTCTTGGGGCAGATTTGTACCCTTGCCCTAGAGCTTTATATTCCATTATTTACATATCGAAGCCATAAAGTTTTAGATCATCTTTGTTCTTGAAACTGAAAAATAAGTTTAAATTTCTGTTTTAATTCTTGTTCTGGTAGTATTTGAACACTGCGTATTTTGATGAAGAGCCTAAGTATACATTGCTGTGTACGTGAATCAGATACAACCTTTCATACACCTGACTTCTGTATGGTCAGGGTTGTCAGAGGGGAAGACAAAATATCTGTAACCCAAATACCATGTTTTGACGTAGAAAATACTATGTAGGGGGTGGTAGTAGTATTTGATCTTTTTGCTTACCCAGTTTGCAGGTTTCTGCATTTCAAACTTCCAGCATTTGTGTATCTTCATTACCACTCTCCTGTGGAAAAGGTGGGATACCTTGGGCAAGTTGCCTTCCTTCCAAGGAATCTCACTGCCTGTAAGACTTGAAAGTGCAATTTGCCGTAAAGCACTAGGTAAGAACACAGAATTCGAAATCCATTACTCTGCACCGATGAGGTTTATCCTGAAGAACCTTTATGTACACTGACCATGGCTTGAAAAATGATATCACAAAATGAGAATGTTTTTTTCATTCAGTTATAGTATTATATCCAGTGTAGCAGGAAATGGTTTTGCATGACAGTACACATGTAAATGTCAATGCATATGTCATTTACAGTGTATCTGGGTGTTCTGTGAGATTCACAATGATCACATTGGAAAAAACTGTCTCTGTTACACTAAATAAAATGTGCTTAGTAAAAATTGCTAGCAATTTTTTTCTAGACATGTAATGACATGGTAAGAATACAAAACAAAACCACCAGAAACAAACCATTTCTCAAGCAGTAATATCTACAGGACAGGTGATCTAAATTGCTGGAACAGGGAGAGTTCATCACTGCACTGCAAAAGAACTTGAAATATAACCTAAAGGCAAGTGAAATACTGATTCCAAGGTTTGAAATAACAGCAACAAATTTACCTACAGACAGAAGATGCATGGAAGCAATAAACGAATTATACAAGTCTTACACATGCAATCTGATTATTCTGACCAAAGTGTTAATTGGATCCTAACTGCCAGATCTGATATCTGTAGTCTTGTAGTGGGAACCTTTCAAAGTGATGAACTGTAATTCACTGAGCTGCTTGAAGCACTTGTAATTTACTGCATGTCATGCTATGAAGAGCCTGACCTAATGGACTTTACATTACCTGTAACGCTGGAAACCTTTCAATGAAACTAGTTGGTAAAAAGTAATAGTGGAAGTCTATTCAGAAAGAGGGAACAAAACTACATTTTAAACACTGTTTTATATCCATATAAAAAGTTGGTCATTAAACAAAAGATGAGCAACTCAAGTCAAATATTTAAACTGGAATATTTCTCAGTGGTGAG
>CM050652.1:27689096-27706596 GCA_027574665.1 Rhynochetos jubatus | reverse complement strand
AAGTGACCCAAAGAATTGGGGCAGCCTGCAGCAGAAACACGAGAAAAACTGTTCAAAACATGAAGCCTTTCTCAGGGTCCATCATGGAGCCAACAAATGTACATGTTCTTCAGTCGCCGTCTGGCCTGTTGTGTTTTGTAGGGTTGCTGTACCCGATCATCTTCATGACAGAGTTGGGAGTTCCGTTGCTTTGAGGGTGCCTTGTAACAAATGGGTTGCAGTCATAAATCACGTTTCACTTTGTCTCTTCAGTTTTTCACGAGACCTGATGACCAAGAATTTGTTGGGAGTTTGTGGCCCACTCAAACCAACCACAACATTCACTTGATCATATCTTTTCACTGGGTCCCTCTACTGTCCTATACCTGAACTGACTTAAGATATGTTGAGAGATGTCCATGAAAAAGAGTCAGAGTTTGCCTCTTTGTTACATTTCTGTAAAATCAGATCAGAAATCGTGAAAAACGCAGACATTAAACCAAAGAAATATACCTAATGCACATAATTGGCCATAAAATAGCAGGTTTCTGATAGTCTTCCAACGCAGAGAGCACAGTAACACTATGCCAGTAAGAAATAAAGTGCAGTCTGGTGTATCACTGAAGGCTGTGAAATGTACCAATTTATATTACCTAATTACAATTAGAGAAATCTCTTTGCTTAATACGTTTTGCTAATTTAAAATTCAAGCAGTTTTCAAAATGCCTTGTCCTTTATCTGTGGGAAGGAAGATATATATCAGGTATGTTACACACATAACAGTCTGTTAAAGGCAATATTATCGACATAAATACATATTTTTACTAATGATCTTGACTGCCAGATTTTTTCCTGCTTTTGTCCATCAACCTGAAAAACAGGTGAATTAGGTTTTATACTTCAGCTTATACTGTTGAAAGTGACTGTTGAAAATACAGGAAAAACAAATTTGGAGAGAAGGTCTCCTAGAGTGTACCACAGGGCAGGTGCATCTCCAAATATAAGAGCAAATACCCAGTCAGGGAGATTCAGAGCAGATACAACAAAAGCTGGAAGAAATGTTCCTGGTGATAGAGGACCCTTGCAGCAGCATGAGGTTTACTGCGTCTTGCTGGCTAGAGTCTTTAGCACAAAGCATGAATCAATCAGTGCCACTTAGAGGGTTAAGTTGATTTTCACTCTGTTTACATCAGAGTTTTTACACGTGTGTTAGAAAATACATAGGCAGGGAAGATGGAGGGGATGTAAATGTAAGAGGAGAAGTAGCAAGTGTGCAACACCTTCACCATTTGCTCTTTATTATAGTAATAAGCATGTAAGTGTTAGGAAAATTCTTGCAGGGTTTAAAGGTTAAAGGTAATGGTTTAATTGGGAGGGTGTCCATCTTCCCCTCTGCCTTCTTATTTCTGTGTGACATGTGGTAGTTGAATAGCATCACTGAGGCAAAATTGCTACAAGAAGGCAAGTTCAGGTCTCACGTAAACAGAGGAAATTCTTACTGGCTTCAGAGGGAATTGAACACTGACTCCAATCAGTGAATTTTAGTCTTTGCTCATGAATCACAAAGTTGTAAAAACTTGTTTGTCCTGCCCTTAGGACTGGGTAGACTTAGAATAAAACATTATCGCATAGAGATGTGGTGTTTTCAATGCTAAGAAACTTGGTGTCACAAAGTGTAAAAACCAACATTAACCATCTGAAAGTTAGGTGTCTGCACGCAAAGGAAGGAGACAGGCACATTCTTAGGAGAATTAATCCCATGCTAAAATAGATTTCCTTGTTCTGTTGACTGCTGAAGGAGTCCAGCGATAGCTGAGATGAAATTCCTCCCCACAAGTGTCTGAATCCGAGTGGTAGCCTGCTTTGTCTTTTCCACTTGTATTTTAGAGTAACACCTTCAGAATTTTTATTCTTTAATTTGTTGTTTGCAAAAGGTTATCAAACTTTTTAGTAATGGCCGGTGCTTTTACTTTCAGACTCTTGATTAATCAATATTTTAAGACCATAATTTATGCTGTGGTGAATTGTGTGAAAAGTGGTATTCTATGTAATACTAGATGAAGTAATTTCTTCTAAAAGTAAACTTCAGTAGACTTGGTGGTTTGGGTTTTTTTGTTGGTTTTTTTTTTTTCCCCTCTGTTACATTTATACAAAGTCTTTCAGGATAGATTCAAGTAATAGAAATATTAGAAAAGTTTTTCCTCTTATGTTTTGTTCGTGATTTATTTTATTAATAATAATATTTTTTTTGCTTATCTACAGAAGACTGGAATGTCCTACACACATCTCACAAAGCCATATTTATATGCCAGTATGCTATTATGTACAGAAAAAACATTCGGATTTTGCTAGACAGGCGAGTGGCTGCTTTTTCATGGGTGGAAAACTTGGCCCGCTGACAGCTGTTTGACTGTGTCCTGGTTAGTGCGCGCGGAGGTTTCACACTGTGTCTGCTGCAGCGGCGCAGCACATACCTCAGGCTCTTCCACCGCACTTTTCTCTCTTACTTACACAGCCACACATACTTGCTCTGTCTTTCCCACTCACACGTACGTTCCTGAGCGCATGTGTGTAGGTGGGGGTCTATGCGTATGTACGTACTTCATATCAGTGTATAATGAACGGACAATAAAGGGGTGTCCAAAAGAGCACCTACGCAAAAATGCATTCATAATTTTAGTGGACTAACTAAAAATCTTATGACAAAGTTTCTCAACTTTCAGTTCTCGGTTAGGAGTGACTGAGAATACGCTTCTCTCTGCTGAGACGGGGTGACTGAACACAAGGCGGCCCTTGCTCCATACTCCGATATGTCTGTGGCATTTTTTTTTCTTGTATGAATCAGGCTTCCTTAAAATACCAGCCAAGCAAGAAAGTTTTCTTACACTGATGTGTTACGCAAATGTTTTTCTAGGCTAAGTGTCTTTATTGTGTAAAACATTTACTGTTTTAAGACACTTATTTTGCTGTCTGTTTTAATCATATCTTTTGAAACAGTCTCAATAGATTTTTCCATTTGTAACATTATGACACTTGATAAGATGATTGATTATGAAGTGTTGAGAGCCCTGCCATGTGATCATTTATTTTTAAATACACATTTGTACTAGCCAATGCTTAAATTTCTTGCAGGAATACATCAGAGATGCGAAACATAAAGCTTGAGTCTGATCGAATCTGATGCCTCTGGAAATAGAGTGCCACAGTACTGTGGTCTTAAAATAACAGATTCTGACTGAAACTGGAACTTTGCAGCGATAAATATTATGTAAAAAATTATGGCCCATCTTTGGTACAAAATAAGAAAGACATACAGCTGCGGTGCAGGCGGACTAAAATGTGTTTGACGATGATATCTTTCTTTCCCTGTGCAGGTGCCTGTGTCAGTGGCCATGATGACTCCCCAGGTGATCACCCCTCAGCAAATGCAGCAGATTCTCCAGCAGCAAGTGTTGTCTCCGCAGCAGCTTCAAGCACTTCTCCAGCAGCAGCAAGCAGTTATGTTGCAGCAGGTAATGTGGGTTACCTGCTTTGGATCGTTAGCACAGGGCATTCACACAGGTGTCAGCTGGATTTTATGTGTCTTATTTTGTAATATTTCATCACTCATTACACCAAAAAGAATGAAAATAAATGTGAAACTTCTCAGTCTTTAAATTTCTTGTTTTAATTGCATAAGTGTGAAATTGCGATTTTGAAACATTAAATATTATATTAAAAACAGCAGCAGCAGCAGCAGCAGTGGCAGATGCATTACAAATACCGAACGAATTGATATTTAAATTTTCAAGTGCTTAGGCACATTTTAATTGTAGACTTGCCAAAGGAAGTGCAAATAGAGTTGTAGATAATTGTTGCTTTAAAATTCATAACACTGTAGTGCTCCCTTTAGTCACATAAATGGTATGCGGTTATGAAATTTGAACTTAACAGCTTGTTTCATCATGGGAAAAAGTTTTTTTATTTTGTTTGTTTTTACATCCAAAAAATGTGTCCCAGATAAGGCTAAAAAGAAGAAGGAGGTTGCTGTTTCCTTAGCACAAAATCTGGCAGCTAAGTGACAATCCGTGAACTTGTTATTCATACAGTAAAGATAGTGTCAGTGATCAGTACCTCAGTGTAATGTTGAGCAGATTTTTGGTTGGGTGCTTAATTGTCATACAAAAAATGATGTGTCTGTTTGTCATAGTCATAGCTCAATCACTGTATGTTTAAACACTTTAATATCCAGTGCTGTGATCATTACAGGCAATTCACCTTCAGTTGTGAATCCAGCATCCCGCTAAACAGATTGACAGATTAATTACTTTTTTCCCCTAAGAAACAGACAGTTTAGTTTGGCCTTAGTGACTTGTAGGTTTCTTGCAAGTGGATGAGTACAGCTTCTGATTTGTTATATAGGACATGTGAGGAACTTAGGTATACTTATTTGAGGAGTTAATTTGGCTCTTGCATTCCCTTTAGAATACAGATTTTCTATACCCTTCTGTTTAGGATATTTTGGAATCTGCATTGGAAAATTTCAGAACCGCCTTGGAAAAAAATGTATGTAGATCTGCCTCTTCAAATCACATTTTTTGTTATGAGGTGATTCTTAATGGCTACGCTACCATATGCCAATCTAGAAGAGTTTAGGAGATTTATAATACTTGAAACTTTTGCCTTTATTTATTAAAGTCAAAATGGTTTATTCAGCAACAACTACAAGAGTTTTACAAGAAACAGCAAGAGCAGTTACATCTTCAGCTTTTGCAGCAGCAGCAACAGCAGCAGCAACAGCAACAACAACAGCAGCAACAACAGCAACAGCAGCAGCAGCAGCAGCAGCAGCAACAGCAGCAGCAGCAGCAGCAGCAACAGCAGCAGCAGCATCCAGGAAAGCAAGCAAAAGAGGTAGGAGCTAAGACCCTTGCTGATGCATACTAGCCTGAGCTGTCAGAAGCCTGGAAAAGACTAGTTTAGATTTTTTTCCTGTAGCAAGGATGCAGCTATCAAAGATTTGTTCTTATGTTTTTTACCGGGCTTAATAGCAGTGCCGGTATAATTCTCCTACTCCCCTTTCTGAGACATAGGATTTGAGCAGTCTAGTGCTGCTGTCGTCTAATGTTCGCTAATGAATCCGAGTGTGCGAAGAACAAGCAGTGTGGTGGACACCGTACTGATTATCTTGTATTCACAGGCAATCTGTGTTGGGTAAGGAGCCTTACTTTTCTCAGTGGCACAGCTCAGAGAGCATGCAAATTTAGTCCATGGCTGAAAAAGAGCGATTGAGCACAGATTTCAAAGTCACAGGCCCCTGATTAATGAACTGCTACTGTAGGTTTGGAGTGGCGAGTAGAAAGTTACAGTTTGATGTGCTCATAAATCAACCTGACAAGCGGGTTTCTCAGGCCTAGCTTGCACTTGTCAGCAAACTGCATCAAATATAAACATAATACAAACAAAACATGTTGAAGTAGTTAAATTGATCAGCAGGTATCCTAGACGTTGTCTTCAAGCTGCCCATTATGCAAACGTCAAGGAAGCAGTTGTGACCTCCTGAGGCTTTGTTTCTGTTTGGATTTGTGAATAGAATTTCAGACAGCCATCAACTACGGAATAGAAATTGCTCCCGTATTTCTCCGGAGGCTCTGGGCAATCCACATGACTTGCTCCATTATGCAGTCTGTTTTCCAGTGAGCGCATCAGAAGTTTCTCTTTTCCCCAAACTAGAGAGGAAAGGTCTTCCACAGCAGCTTGTCTTTCTCTGAAGTGTGACTGCCTTCTCATACCCTCCTGAGTCTTTGCAGACTCCAGTTTGTCTTGAAATGCCTCACAAAATTGGAACTTTTACTTTTGCTCCATAATAGGGCACTTCGTTGCCTTGAATGCAACGCTCCTTCTAATATATTCCAACAAGAAGAGAGAGAGAGCTAACAGGCCAGTGAAATGAAGGCTACATCCCAGTTTACTAATAGATCACTGGAGACCACGTTCATGGGCCACTGCGGACCAAACTTAGTCAATTGGAAAAACAAGAGTGCCTTCAAATCACAGGCCGCTGTAAAGAGTTACACTTTTAGCATAAATAAATTTGTTATCATCTGCCATGAGCTGGGCTTTTTTTTTTTTTTTCTGTTTGAAACAGCTGTTACATACTTTCTCTTGACCCTTTTCTTTAGTATGTCTTGCCATTTTCCCTAACACCTAATAGCTTGAATGAATATAATAGAAAATATCAAATGCTTTCACTGCCTGAGTATTGCACTGCCTGAGCATTATTATTTAATAACTGAGATTAAAGGGCAAGAAGTTGATTTTACATTTTTGGCTTTCTAGCCTTCACTGCACACTTTACTCTTTTCTGCATTTGCTTCCCCCCCACCCCGCTTCTCTTTGTAGCAGCAGCAGCAGTTGGCAGCCCAGCAGCTTGTCTTCCAGCAGCAGCTCCTCCAGATGCAACAACTTCAGCAGCAGCAGCATCTGCTGAACCTCCAGCGTCAGGGACTCATTTCCATCCCACCTGGCCAGTCTGCTCTTCCTGTCCAGTCTCTGCCACAAGGTATTAGAGTAATATATATTTGGAATAATTTCTAATTCACAACTTTTTTGACCATTCCGTTTACATCCAAACTTCAGCAATTTCCTGTTATGACACTTAAACATACTTTATTATTAGAACCTTATTACTAATATTGCCAAATTTTCTTAAGGCTAAGTTTTACAGCAAACTTTTATGGAAGGAAACAGCTTGTGAGTGTTTTTTCTTAGGTATAAGATGCCTATTGTTAGCCTTGTGTGCTGAAAACAATTTCTAGTAGCAACACAATTCAAGCACCATTGCTTTTCTCTGAGGAATTACTGAAATCTGATTTAGTGGAAAAGTTATTTCATTTAATATAAGTGAATAGATATAAAATATATCATACAGTAATATTAAAACAGTTCAAAAACTCACTTCTTTTCTTGTTCTAAGAAAAGAAAGTGTTCAGTATTGAAAAGCACTTAAAATTTTCAATTTATGACATGAGAATTTAGAGAAAAAACTTAAGATTAATTTTCCTTGCTATTCCTTTTACATTAAAGATGTTTAATGTGACAACGTGTCTTAAAGGTGGTGATTCCAATAGTAATGATTTATGACTGATAAATAACAGTAAAGAATTATGGGGAAAAAAAAAACCAACCAAAACACAAAGGGTTTTTTTGATCAGGATTGCTCAGTGCTGAAAATGAGCTCAAACTCTACTACTTGACACAAACACATTCATGGTTGAAAGAAAATTGGGCACACAGTTCTAAAAAGTAAATTAACTTGGAGATAAATGCTGCTTACATTTTAAGATAAGGCCAAAGACTTCCCATCTTAAGGACTGTGCTATAACCTGTGAGGTATGTGTTTCTGTTTGTGTTACCATAGAGAGGTGAGCTAAGTGTCTGTCATAAAATTTACACAATACTCTGATCTCTGATGCTTCAGTCCTACCTTAAGCACTGTTCAGACTGTGGTCATGACAGCTAACGTTCCTTTTAATTGGTCTTTATGCATGTATCTGGTTCCTCCGCCAGATAACCATTAAGAAATCAAAACTTTAGAAATTAGATGAGCAAAAGCAGAGTACACAGTATATAGACAACAGTGTATACACAAAAAGAAAAAGAAGACAGATCACAGGTGTGATAAAGACTTACCTACTACAATCCTCAGTCCCTGGAAAGCAGAGCTTACAAATAAGTGTATAAATTCCATACATTCTGTTGCGTGGAAAAGCAAAAGGGAGTCCTAAGTAAGCTATCACGCTAAATATTGTTATTTAAGAGTAGCAGTGGGGAGGCAAGCTGATTCATGAATTTGGACATGTAAGACTGGTAATGCTGGTTTCCTTTTGTACAAAGTCACATTGGACCAGAATGCAAAAAAGCAATTGAAACACAACCTCCCTCCCAACAGCTTTACCTTCTGCAGCCTCCTCTTGTGCCATCTGTTGCAAGAGGAATTCCTCAGGTTTTCTCTCACATTAAGCGATCCCCATAGATTTCCCTCAGCACTCCTACCCAATTGCATTGATATTCATTAATTTAATGCAACACGCATTCATCCACTTCTAGTAGAAAAACATAGAAAAATTAATACCTTTTTAAATACATTTTTAGGAGAACTAGTAAACAGTTCTTTTTAAGAACTTTCTTTAACTCAAAGAATTAAGCATAACTGGTCATGACAAAAAAGATTGATACTAAAGAAAAACAAATACAAAATTTACATATATCTGGATTCATCTTTTTAAAGTAAATTATTCTTTTATTTCCTTCTGCCTTTATATTTTTTAATTATAATGAATAAGTACATAATTCTTGCGGTTTTATCTCCTAGTTCTAGTATCTGCTGTTTGTGCAGGGTTCCTTTAGGTACACAAGTTAATTTATAGGACCTTGATTTTTCATAGCCATGATGTGGATGTGCAAACTTAAAAAACATAACACAGCTTTCACTGGAAAACAACTCTGCATCTCCAGAAAGGCCACTGACTCTCTGCCAGGCAAGGTGAAATTAGAGTGATGAGGGTAAGAAGAAAAGTCCCTGCTAAAACGAAGAGAGAACTAAGTGCAGTTGTGACTGGCTCGGAGTTCTTTCTGTGGGCTTCTCTTCCAGCACACTGTCTTTCATAGGAAGGTACAGAAGCACCCAGTCCAGTTCATAACAATGTAATGAAGAATAATAGGCTTCAGATCTGTTGAGAATTTCTCGTAAATCTTAAATTTACACATCCAAATACATCCAAATATATCCAGTATTTACAAATCCAAGTAGTACTTACCAGATTTAATATAGATGTCCCTGCATGGGGTTTGCATAAAAGTAAGAGGATCAAACTTCTTTTGTTTTTCTCATAAAATTTAGCATATTTTATGACAGACGTTTTCTGTGACAGTATTAAATTAAACCTTCAGAATTTATTTAAGGCAATATACACTGAATGTGGCAAAAGGATGTTTTTCTCCTTCCAGTGTGCTGCAAGATACGTAATATGGTTATATAGAAGGATTTATAGATGTGTAACAAACATTTTTATGTGCATCCATTTAGATTGCTGATTTACATGCATGGCTAAAACAATGAGAGAAATACAGGGGGATTCATATTTACAAGTTATTGGTCATAAAGAGTCCTGTAAACCTCAAATTATTAGTGACAGATCATGGGTTTTGCATTTTTAGCATGAAAAGTTGTAACTTCCAAGTACAGCTGCGGGGTTTGCGTATATAAACAGTATTTGCTCCAAGTATAGTTTCTGCCTTTAAAGGACAGCAATATTTACCATGTTTTCAGATGGTCAGGTATAACAAGTAAGATACAAGAGGTGTTTTACCATTTATTTTATGACAGGGTCTTCACTGTGCTGTATCCAAAGCCAGGGGCTTGCTGTGACTTACTTCCATGTAATGCTGCATTGATGCTAGCTGAACGCAAAGGACTGTAAATGACAACAGTGTAAAAAAAAAATCCCAAACCCACAACCAAACCCCTAAGTTTTGATCAGGCCATGTAGAAAAATGAAAGACAGATGCATGGATGAGGTTTGTAAGCTGTAATTTTATTAAGTAATTATTCAAACATAAAAGATAGAGTAGATCATGGTAAAAAGAGTTATAAAACTAACCTCAAAAGCCCAAAACTTGGTGTTAGTAAACTGCATAACAAATCAGCATTTTCCCTTTTCATTATAGTCCCTAATTTTCATCCCACTCTGGATCCTCTTCCTGATCCTTTCTCCTTTAATGTAGTATGGAGAAGGGTATTTTGAGGGTTATCACAACCTATGAAACTTTAAAACTTACCCTACTTTTACATCCAGACTAAAATAACTGTCAGCCATTTTACAGGTCTCTTGTAAAATGGGAGTTGGACTTTTTTAGACACAGAAACTACAAAATTGCCATAATTTACAATTAATTACAAATCCGCTTATTAACTTTATACTTTTTAAGTGCCTGCCCTTAATCCTTTTATCCTAAAAGGCAGCCTTTCAGAGTGCTCTGAAGAAGTGATAAAATTAACCAGCCTGAGCCCAGAGAAAAATTTCTTTCTGATTTAAAAAAAATCAAAGTAAGCTCGAAAAATCGAGACACAGCTCCATCTGTAGCTTAACGCAGAGGAAGGGGCTGTCCAGCACTTGCCCAGAGGGACAGGAGTCCCCTCCCTGCCTGTGGGAAGGGCTGTTGTTCCAGCCGCTCCCCACCCTCATTCATTCACCCAACTTCTGGGGCATCTCTTACTCAGCCTCCCCAGCGCCCAGAGTTTGGTGATCTATCATGAAAATTTTATCACTGCAGGACACAAAGACATGTTTGCCCTCTGATTATCAAACAGATGGGTTTATTCTTGGTTTTTATTTTTTTTAAATACAAAATTAGTTTATTTTGTTCAACAGCTGGTGGAAGGGAGAAGACTTTGAAGTAAATAACGTACTGTGTATATCATGCCACCTAAATGAATACATTACTTCTCGTTTTGATTTGTGATTACATTTGCGGGTAACTATTATTTACCACACTAAAATGGGTTATTTGCAGTGTTGCTGGAACATACTTCATGAGCACAGCAGTAATTACTTGCCTTCATTAAACAATTACAACTAGTATTACCATCACTCCCGTTACCCATCTCTCTAATGCAGTAAATTAGAGCCTGGCTCCTTTGCTTGCTTCCTTAAAACCTAGCTTTTCTCTGTACAAATACAATAGAAACTCCAGTTACATTCCAATCAACTCTTTTTCACTTTGTCATTAACTGAGTTTGCCAATGGGCGTTGGGATCTAAGGTAGAGAAGCAGCACACAAAATAGTAGTCTAAAAATGAGCTCCTTTCATAATTTTTTTAAAAATTGAATACCTTCCAACCAATTTGTTTCCACACTACCTCCAGAAATTATTTCTGTAAATCACTACTAGTCTATTTTGTAATAGCTTTGTATACTTCGTGGTGAGACAGCTATTGAGAAGTATTAAGGAACTTACTGTGCTTTTTCATAATTTTTTGTTGAATCAGTTTCAGTAGTCTGAGCTCCTGTGTCTTCAAAGTAAAACACTGTCTAAAATACAGATTTGCCAAACAGTGAAAAACAATCTTTACGTCCTACTATTGCATCTTGTTTACCAAACAAAACTATCCTCAATGAAAAGTTTGAATTGATAGATACATTTTAATCCTTTTCTGAAGAAAAATAAATTTGAGCTCTTTCATAAAATAAAAAGAGCAAAATTCTAATTCAGACAACATGAGCATTTTGAGTGTTTTACATTCCATCAGACGGTGAGCACGTCTTACCTAAACTTGCTGAGATGAGGTGCAGAGCCAGAATTAGATTTTAAGATACCTCTGGCCCAAACCATGTCAGGCTGAAAAAAGTGGCCATGAAAACACATCTTTCACAAGAAGCTCTCTGGCCTTCTCATTCTTTTCTACATTTCATTTAGTGTTCTTCGAAAGGGAGATGTTAAACTTACAAAGACTGGCAGTGACAGAAGGTGTATCTATTTCTGATGAACACTTCATCTTTCAAAATCTTAATTTTCTACCTTAGCTACATGTTTGATGGCCTGTGTTTTGGGAGTCTTTACTTAGGGTAGAACCATGTTGTAATGGAAATTTCCATGACTTTGTGCAAAGTGCTCAAGTTGAGCCAGACAACCCTAGCACAGACGTATGAGTACATTCTACGAGACATTGCTATTTGTGGCCAAGGATGAGTCTTGGAAACTACAAGTTTCCAGTCTACAAGTGGAGCAGAGAGAAAATTTAAGCTCTTATCTGCAAAGATCTGATGGCCAGACTCCAGAATATTACTGTGCATGGAGCAGAGAAGTTTGAGGAGCTCTTAAAATTTTGTATGGCTGCCCATCACCCCAGGAGACTGGTGAGACAGAATCTCCCTTCTCCTAGCCAAACCCTCTGATTTGTTTTCCACAATAGAGGCGGACAAAAAAAATAGTGGAGGAGTTTGATGGTCTACTTCATGTAATTTCATCTGTATAGAGGGAGTTGTAAATGAGCCAGTTTTGTTGCTTTTCTGTTTGTTTGGTGCCGCTGAATGGTACCAGAGAGCCTAAGTGGTCACCAGTGTCAGCTCTGCATGGTGGTGGTTTTGTTCTTCCAAATAGTCGCTTTGGTTTTACCTCTTAAGACACATTTTTAAACACGACAGGTTTTGTAAATATTAAACAGGACTAATGAATGTGCGATATCATTAATTAAAGTCAGATGCATTCTGCTCAAATGTTAAACCTGTTATGATCTCATTGATTTCCTTTTTGTCTTCTGATTTTCCTCAGAAAAAATAAAATAACAATGTTTGTATCCTTAGTGCAATATGTTTTTCTATTTTCCATTACATGTTTGATTAAGAGGAATTATAAAACCTGAGTTAACCATGGATGCATGGAGTTATGTTCCCATGTCAAGAAATTGATTAAGCAGACAACAAAAATCTTGTCTGGAAGTATATTTAGGGTTGTTGTTTTGGTTGGTTTGCTGTTTCTTTCTTTTCAAGAAGTATTTTCAAGTTCTTTGTAGCTTTCACTCTTTGATCCTTGAGCAATGTTTTTAGAAGGAGTATAATATTATTAAAATTGGTGATTTCTAATTGACTGTTTATAACACAAGAGAATACAATTAGATTACCTGGATTCTGACAGACGAAAAACTAATTTATGTTTTGCTACATGTTGATTGTGCTGGAAAAACAGCATCGGCTTTATTGTTGGCATTAATCCATTAATAACACTGAGCTCATTATATGAAACTCTTTATTTTGTTATATTAGTGGGGCTCTCTTTCATTTTATAGCTGGCTTAAGTCCTGCTGAGATTCAGCAGTTATGGAAAGAAGTGACTGGAGTTCACAGTATGGAAGACAATGGCATTAAACATGGAGGGCTAGACCTCACTACTAACAATTCCTCCTCTACTACCTCCTCCACCACTTCCAAAGCATCACCACCAATAACTCATCATTCCATAGTGAATGGACAGTCTTCAGTTCTAAATGCAAGGCGAGACAGGTAATTCTGCTGAGATTTCTACTGTGCTTATCATTTGACGTAAAGCTGTTTAGCATCCTAAGTCACGTTATTTCCAGTCACGAAATAACACTTAATACAGGTTACTTAAGAGATATGAATTAATTTTGCAAACACAGTGACAATTACCTGCCTGTGGTTTTATAACACAGGAACTTGTGGTAGTTTTGGTAAAAATTAGAAAACCCAGAATAGACTGTGCTGGTTTAGGGGTGTAAATGCGATTTGTGGGCACTTCTGTAGGCGCATAGCTCCATTCATGTTTGAGTTAACACATCTGACAGTGGGGCCCTTACTGTTGAATCACACTGCTGGTGTCATAGAAATTGTACATAGTTGTCAAGGCAGTAATTCAGTGCAACCGTGCCATGTAAGAAGTGCTTTAAAAATGAGTACATTAAAGCAGTTCTTATATTTTTTGTCTCTTGTGAAGAAAACCACGGAATTTTCCTTCCTGTATGCACAACAGTGACCCAGTTGATGTATTTCAAACAATTTTCAGTGGCTTTAGTGTAATACAGTGGAATTCAGCCATATGGATAAAATTAAAATCAGTTTTCAGACACATTGACAGATATTCTTCACTATTCCTTATTTTCAGGTAATGGATTAAATGCGTACAAGAGTGCATAGTATTTATAGCACGTATTAGTAAATATATTAATATAGTCAGACTTATGTTATCTCCATATAAGTTGAAATTTAATTTGCATCTATATAACAAAAATTGTAAATAATTGTATTTTCAAATAAATGTTCCATTTAATTATTTTATTAAATTATTTATATTTATAATAGAAGACTATAAGTGTCTGGTTCTCATGTGACTGTGAGAACATTTTTCTGTTGTTATTTTGTATTATTGAAAAACTGGTACTTCTCTGATTACCTTTGTAGTAGTACTTTTTGTCAGTATTACTTTTGTGACTATGTCTCAGAGAATGGTCCTTTCCTTCAGGATGTGCATCTGATGCCCATCTCGATGGGACAGTCCCCTGAATTTCTTTGATAACTGCCTATGGATGAAACTATTGCAGAGGTTCCAAAAAAAGATGTGGAACAGAGCTGGGGTTTTTAATAAGCTGAGTAGATAATGGAAGCAATGCTTATGAACAGAAATATTTAGTAATGGAAGCCACTTTATTTTTATATATATTTAAGGAGAAAATCCAAATATTTTATAGTAATATTCACAATATAAATAAATTTTGACCGTCTGTCTTCAGTATTTCTTCTCAGAATTGATCACTTCTGAGTATATTTTTTATTTATAGGTAAATGTTACACCAAGGTCATATGGCAGAATTAGCATATGGTATTATACAGTCATCTTATTTTTTCATCCTTTATTAACAGTCATCTTTGGCTCTATTTCTTCTCTAATTGGAACATCATCTAGCCTTGGCAGTTGAACTATTCAATAGAACGATTAAATTTTTCTGACTGCTCTGAGCTAAATTGACCTGTTTTGACCTGTTTGTCACTGATCGTAACCTGACAGGCGCTAGCAGCCTCCAACGATTATGGCTTTTGAGATGAATCTGATGCCTTATTCTTTTGCTACAGCTCGTCACATGAGGAGACTGGGGCCTCCCATACTCTCTATGGTCACGGAGTTTGCAAATGGCCTGGCTGTGAAAGCGTTTGTGAAGATTTTGGACAATTTTTAAAGTAGGTGGATTTTTATTCATTGGTACAGGGTTGTTTAAGGCAAGGGAAGGAGAAAGACAGCAAAGTTTTTTCTGTAAATCACGTCAGAGATTTTTTTTTGGTGTATTCCAAGCAACTGGGTAATCAAGGCTATCTGCAGAGGGTCAAATTGTTATCCTTTCTTTCATGTCGAACACTTTTGCAGGCCTTTCAATAGCACAGTATTTAATCCTCTTATTATCCTTTACTGAAATGGAGCCTCAGAAAATTTGAAGAGATGCTTTAGATTGTATATTGGATAGTAGGGGTATGAAAAAGCATGGTTTAGCTTCTGACAGTTTGTGTATAGTGGGAATTAATGTGTATAGTATGAATAAAAAAGCACAAAGGACTAAGTGTGACCAGTTAACTCTCACTTGCTGATTTGTTTTCGCTTTTACTCACGTATGTACACAAGATGATACACAGAAAAAACCCACTGTGAACAGGTGGGTTTCACCTTTCAGGGCTGAATAGTGATGTCAAAAGTTTTCACTTTTAGTATTTGTGTTTGCCAGGTATTTCCTAAATCAGGGCATTTAGAAAGTAAGTGACACAGGTTTTACATTTCATCTGCAGCTTCAAACTACAATAGGTTTGTGCATTTTTTCCCCCCTTTTTTTTTCCCCTGGTAGTTACTGGTTTTTCTGTGTTCATTTGAGTTTTCAACACCAGTGCTGATTTTCTACCTATGTACATTATGGACTGGTCTTTGTCAGAAGAGCCGTACTCATTTTGGCATGCAATAGATCTTAATGGAAAGCTACAGATAGGCTTATATAGATGAGTAACTTCAGGGGCTGAGACTCTTATGTTGTCATGGTGCAGCTAACAGGGTGAATGAACTGTTTCATGCTTCATCAACAATTAAGTTAATTAGCTCATTTGAAATTGCACTGCTTTGTTGCCAGGATGTTGGCAGAAACATCAAAAAGATGTGTTTACAAATGGTAGACTACAGGGTGTATCACAGAAGCACCTTAACAGCAAACCATAAGTACTCAGTATCGCGGTAACTTTTATAATAGAATCATAGCAATACTTTTCATAAAGTATTTTGCAATGCTTTCTCCATCTTTCATGCTGTCTTTCAGTTTTAAACGAAGTAACTTACACTGACTTGCAAATCTTAAGTAGACATCACTCGTGATAAATTTTTGTTTATAAGTGCATTAAGTGGAATGTCAAAATAATTGCATATTATTGGAGAAAACTGTGTAGGATTTGAAAGAACATGATTTACATAAGTTTGTATTAAATTGAAAATGAAATCTCCCAAATTCAACGCAGTATTCTAATTATTACTAATACTAAGAATTTAAATTCATTTACCTCAAGCATTCTCCTTTCCAAGAAAAAATACATTTTCTAAATATGTCTGTCCTTCTAGGCTATAGTGATGCTAATTCTGTGGGCAGACTTTGCACATCCATTATGTCAGGTCTCTTGTTATAATCCGCGATCACTAAAACCATTTTGATTAAGGCGGTGTAGTGCTAGGTTTACAGATGCTCTTGCTTTCCTGAACCAAATAACCCTGGAAAGTGTGAAAGCGACATATAACATCTTGATAATTCTGGTGCAGAGTCAGTCAGTGTTTACAGTAGTGGCATGGCTTTTGTCCCATGCACCAGGATAAAAGGTTTGAGGTTATTTTATTATTTCTTTTTATTCAACTCTTGTCTTCTGTAACCTTAAAACAAATAGGCAGTCATGATGCAGAATAGGTGAGGTTGTTTATGAAATAGAAATATTCCTTCATTTTACACTAGTGTTAAGATGAAAATCAATACATAACCTTGCATTAGATTCTTTAGTACCTTTTCATGTTCACACTAAAGCAAAATCCCCATTACAATTAAAAAACATTTTCTTTCAATTAAATATCAACTTTTAGTCCAAAGATTGACCATTTTTCCAACCCATTAACTTTATAGGGGATGACAGGACTAATGGCTGTAGTTTTCAAGGCTTTGCTCTTAGTCTAATCTTTGTTACGATGTTTTGGGTTCTCTGACTTGAAACAATATGATACCTGTGTTAGGAGAGTTAATGCAAGTATATTGTACCAAAATGAAATATGTATAAGGTACACTACCCCAGTCTAGTGGTGTGTATTTCTATAATATGCTTATGACAACTTTGAAGAGTGCCTGGTTTATAAAGTGAACTCCCAACTTGTGCTCAGAAAATGGTTTACCTAGCAGCTTGATTAAAAAATATATATATACTGTGCAGAGCATCTGAGAGGGAGGATTAAGACAGAAAACACTGGCTCCACTTCACTTTCCTTTCATAATGGAAAGGATTTAGGGTGAAGTGACAAATAACTTGCAATAAATGACTTAAAGCCACAAAAGCTATTTTCACCTTAGATTTTGTTTATCTAGTATGAATAGTTTTTAAGATTATTTGAGGACACTCAGATTATCTAGAATTCTTTTGAGATATTCTGTATAGCTAAAGAAGTCATACATTGTGTGCTGTGGGCTAGATTCATATTGGGAAACATATGCATTGGTTTCAAAAAAGTATAGACAATCTTCTCCATATTAAATTTCTATACATACAGAAAAACCTAATTTTTCCTATGATATTGTTCAACTCTAGACACAAGCCCACAGTTTATATTTTATCTTGACAAAATGGTGTTAGGGTAGAGTGGCTCGTACACGTAAGATCAGTGTTGACTATTGGGTAAAAACAAAAGCTCTTGGCTCAAGAAAAACTACAAAATGTAAAGATGGATCAGAAAAAGTCATGACATAACCAGA
>CM050652.1:27679096-27684096 GCA_027574665.1 Rhynochetos jubatus | reverse complement strand
TTAAACCGATCATGCAGTTTTGCACCAACAGGGGGAATGAAGTCAGTTTCTCAGAATATAAAGGAATTGTAGGTTTTATGTCTCAGATAAAGGAAATGTGGTATCCTTGGTGATGCTTGAACTTAGCATAAACTACCAAGCAAGTTATGTGTATACTCTTAAACAATTTTATATTAAAAGAATGAACAAAATCTTTCATAATTGCTTACATCTCTTCCCCAGACGTGCCTCTTGCAAGAAGAGCAGAACCTGTTGTATTTTGCTCACCTGCAAGCCCTATCATTGGGTCCTAAAACAGTGACATGGTGATTTAAACAAAAAGAGATACATTTTAGTAAAAGTGAGATGCAGTCCCCTCTCTTTTTCCACTCTTTCTGATGCACACAGTTTTCCCTTAGGTTACCAGTCAAATAACTACATAGTTCTCTGCTTAATTCTGCTTAAAAAAAAAAAAACGGGGAAGATATATTTCCTCCATGATACTGATAACTTAGTTCCTGTAACTGTGAGACCATCCATCACCATAGTCCCTGCAAAGCTTAACCCTCACGTCTACACTGGAAATAGCCAGTAATCCACATTGAAAGGCAAAACTCCTTTACTCCTATTTCTTCTTTAGCCTTATCCTTCTGTTTTCTTCTCATTGGAGGGGCAAACCCACTATTAAAGCTCCAAAAGGGACTTCTTTGAGCCTAGAAAAGAGAGAGAATGAACTGAAACCACTGTCCATCAAAAAACAGTATTAAATGAGCTTTGTAAAGTTGCACCTGACTGAAGCATACGGGGACAGCCACTCGGGTCTGTATTTTAGTTACAGACAGCTGCACACTGGGGTCCTCCTTCCCTGTTGCAGAGTGTGGTTGTGTTTTGCTAAACTGGCTTCCCTGTTTGTGTGTGTAAGGTGCGTGGTGGTCCCTTCCCCTGCCTTTACCTTGCACACTCTTCCTCCGACTGGGGAGCCTGATCACTGCCGTCATCTTCAGAAGGTACTTCTGGAAACTGCAGGGAAAATCAGTGATGTTCCCCTACAATTCGTTCTGGGGACGGGGGAACAGATGTTAAGGTTTTTGCTTAATGATGAAAGAAGAGCAGGTAGAGAAATCTTGACAAAGTTTACACTAATTCACAGTAGTTCAAGCAACGTAAAAGTAACTATTACCTTTTGAAGAATCATTTGTTAAGTGATTTTCTTTTCATCTGTACCAGCAAGTGGAAATCAGTTGAGTCACACTGCCAAATATTGATAACCAGTTGCATTGACCTTTAGATGGCATATGTGACCTGGGAGATAGGAACTGGGTATCTGACAGTCATCACTGAGAAAGTTTGTAGATCTAAATGAAATAACCAGGTTTGTTATTCTGTATTGGTGTATCTAAGGCATGCTCTGAATAGGTCTTTTTGCATGACTCCTGTGGAAACTAATGGGAACCATATGCACAGGAGAGAAAAATGGGCTCAGAAAGAAATTATCCTCATCTTAACACTGTCTTACTAGTGTTCTCTTTCTTTTCTAGGCACCTTAACAATGAACATGCGTTGGATGACAGAAGCACTGCTCAGTGTCGGGTGCAAATGCAAGTGGTTCAGCAGTTAGAAATACAGGTTTGTTATGTGGACGTATTATCTTATTACTTATTTACTCTTGACCTAGACTAAATTGAAAACATTTGCCTTAGTGACTCTAGCTTCAAGCCATACGTTTCTTGCCGGAAATTTGTTGGTATTCATGAACAAGTGCTTTTTTTCTTTATTTTAGATTTTTCACATCATAAATTATGCAATAATTATCTAACATCAGCATTGTCTACAGTATTTTGCTTGAACTAAGACCCTAATGTCATTCATCAAGAATGAAAAATGCAGTCCCTGGAGCGGAGGCTGCATCTAAGCTGACTTCTGTTCTTGAAATGCTGGGTCAGGACCCCTCTTCCTTCTTCCCCTTCTGACCCGATGCTTTCCCATACTGTTCTGCAGGATAAAGGAGTAGCAGGGGCATTCTCCACACGAAATGACTCCCAGCCTGATGGTGGGCATTTTTCTGTGAGCAGAAAGCATAATCTCAGACCCACTCAGGGAGGTCCCCGGGGAGTCCCACAGCTGGGACAGCAGCACTCGGGTGCCCTGTTCAGTCTGTAACCGTTAGAGGTCACTGCATGTATGTGAATGCTCCTTCCACTTTATGGAAAAACTGCTGAGTACCCCTGGGGTCTCCCAGAATTGAGACTGCACTTACGAGACTACTGAACGTGGGTGCAAACTGTGGCAGCCCAGGATGACCATGCGGGATGCTTACACCGTGCGGTCCCCTCCCGCCTGTACGGGAGTTGTCAGAGAGCATTTCTCAGGAGTCCTGTCCCCTCTTGGGAAGGTGCAGAGGAGCCCAAGGGATGCAGCCAGGGACTGAGATATTTTTCCCCAATTGTTGCCATATGTGGAGACAAAAGGATAAACGCCTTTCAGCTTCCTCACCTTTTAGCATGTCGTCCACTGTTCTCATGCTTATAAGACTACTTGTTCTTTCAGCCAAGAAAGTTTGGGCCTTCTGTATTTTAATACTGGAAAGTCAAAGCAATGAGAGGAGTGTACGATAATGTCATTTCTTGTCATTTCCTTTAAAATGAAAGCTTTATAAACCCAGGCAAAGCTGCCATTTCTTTTATAAGATTTACAGGATAGTGTTGGCTTAATTTGTTTTTTAGGAATTTACATCGTATCAACTAGTGTGTCTCTAAAGTGTCACACATAATGTGAAGCCCAAGAAGAAACCTTTTCCCCACCCCTTGCCTCAAATATTCTTTAGTGAAAGATGCACTGACCAAATTATATCCAGCAAACCCAAAGTATCTCAGTAATACAGGTAGTTTCCTCTTCTTAAAATTACTTACAGGTCTCCTTAGTCCAATCTCAGTCTACAGGTGTAAGTCTTGGGCTGAGTGCATGCGAGAAAGTATTACAGAACTCTCTGGAAAATGGCAGTGTTAAACACCAAGTGATTCTTGGTGCAATTAATGCTGTGATCGTGTTGTAGATATCCAAAGACATATCACTGGAATACAATTCTGAGCATTTCTTCTTGCAAACTAACTTCTGAAAAAAAATTACTCTTTTCATCTTTTAACATATATTTTCCTCTTTTATGTTCTGATATTTTTATCAACAAGTTACATATTTCAAACGCTTCCTCCTCTTTTTTTTTTTTTTTACAAAAAAGTTTGGTAATTTGTTTGAGTCTGAAACTACTCATATTTATGTAGCATACAATCAGAAAACAGTATCAGTTAGGAAAAAGTACAGGTTTCAGTAATGTGGTGTGTTCTAAAGGCAGTTCTTAAGAACTGTTTACCATTTACAAAGGCTAGGCTGTAATGTAACAGTCCAAGTGAAGATTTAGCTTGCAGTGTGACCAATTATGCCATTTTTTGCTTTGTCTGACTGCTAGTGAAGTAAGGTCCATCAGTTGTAATGAGACCCAGTGCAGTGTCGATGCCGACTCGGTGGCAGAGTTCAGCGTTTCACACTGCCTGTGCTCTGTCACTCTATTGAATTAGATTGATGATGGCAGATTGCAGGGGGCACTAACTGGACCTCAGTGGGAAAGGATGAAGTGTGTAGACAATCCTGGCAGGCACTGTGCTTTGAGGACCCTTCACCCCTTCACAGCTGTTGGCACTAGTCCATTGCTAACAGTGTCCACAGGACTTTAAAGAGACACTATGGGTCTTCTAATTTATGGTCTTAGTAACTTGTTACTGTCGAGGCAACTGTGACCTCAATTCTCTTATTGACAAAAAGATGAAGTGTTATTTGTTTTCTCTGACCTTTAAACATACGAAAGGCTATAAAAGTTTTTTGGGGTTTTTTTTCCTTTCTTTCCGTGCCCAAAGTTGCATTTCCTCTCAGATAAGTTTCTACTGACATGGACTTTTATATGCAGGAATCATTACTGCGAGACAAGCTCAATGATAACATGTATCACTGCAGTAAAATAGCTGTATCAGTCATTTCTAAAACGCTTCTGATCTCACTCTTTCTTAACAGCTTTCTAAAGAACGTGAACGTCTTCAAGCAATGATGACCCACTTGCACATGCGACCCTCGGAGCCCAAGCCATCTCCAAAACCTGTAAGTGCATATTGCTTTATAAACAGTAAATAGGTCCATGAATGTAGCAGACTAAGAAAATGAACAATTTAGTGACAGTTGGAAAACAATGAGTGTGATGAAAAATATGGCAATAAAATGAAGGTAAAATGCAATAGCTTGTCAAATTGTATGTTTCTTTTAAAGTAATGCTATCTTTTACAAAATCTATCCAATCTACACCATAGGTGACACTAAACAAAGTACACCTATAAGTGTCCAAATCATTGCCTTGAGACTGAAACTAGAGAGAATATCTTTTGTGGTAGATTTACAGATATTAAAAGGAAACCCACTCTGAAGGGTTTGAAGTTCAGTAGACTCTGTGGCAGTAAAAAGTAAATGTAAAAAGAATCTAGGTACTTAGGGAATTTCTTAAATTACTTAAAAGAGTCACAAATAAACAATTTGTCATTCTTAAACGGATGAAAATGCTATTTTATGCAGCAAAGTTAAACAATTGTAAACACGGGATTTTTGCTGAATTTCTGTCAAGACTACCATTTTATGCATCCACTGTAATGTTGTGGGGCTTGGTATGGGTGCTGAAAAGTCACTGCTGCTGCCAGCCGTTCCACGGCACTGCACCAGGCCCCGGTTGTGCAGCTGGATCTGCAGTCAGATCCAGACTCCATTAAACTGAACGTGGCTTCACGTAAGCAAAAGTATTGTCTGATGCAGGTCCAGTTTTGTACTGTCAGGGTGTCAGGCATCGTAGCACTTACAATATACTATGCTTAGATACACTGCACTTATAATAGAAGCTATGTGATACGTTAACTGTTCATTAATGTTAACCGTGACGGTAACCTTTGTACGTACGATATGAAAAGGATATACCAGTACTTGAAGATGAA
>CM050652.1:27674096-27676596 GCA_027574665.1 Rhynochetos jubatus | reverse complement strand
AATCTTTTTATGTGCTGCCCTGAGTATAAATTCCGCTAATTGGATGCTATTTATGACAAAAGATGTATGGTAAATATGACAGAGGTAATACGAGTTTTTGATAATGAGGAACAGGGCCTTACTGAGGGGAGTAATGAAGGGCACACTGTTAAACAGCTTGCATACATTCTCACCTTTTTTTTCCTTTTTCCTACCCTGACACCCACTTTCCAGGGTACATCAGCAATAAGTGACACTGTAATCATAAATTGAAAATGATACTTCCAGAGGAATTGGCAAACTTGACATTTCATTATATTTGTTAACACATGCCACAAATGATTGTTAGTGAGGAAATTCCATTTCCCTCTCTCCATCTCCAATCAGATTTAATTTGAAAATTTTCAGCCTCCTCCGGCTAATTTGCAATTAAGACAATTTTGTTTGAATATGTAGTAATGTCATTACCATTCCACCAAATTAGCAAGGAGACTAAAGGTCAGTGTAAAATTTTCCAGCTGGCTGGAGCCTCTCAGCTGAGATTTGGGACTGGGGAAAAAAAAAAAAAAATAACACAACTCTGGCAGCATCAGAATAGCAACTTATTTTAAGTCTTGTTTGTAGGAATACTAACATCTTTTATTACATTTATTGTTGTTATTGTTGTTTCAGCAGGAGCTAGATCTGTTTTACAACAGATCTAAATAATCAACAGCTAGTTTCTGTTGCAGGCAAACATACTTTCTGTGAAGTCTGGTAGTACTAGAAGGAGTTAGTCCTAAGTAACATCGCAGCAGATTATTAGATAACCTCTAACAGCATCCTCTAATTAGAGTTCTTATGATACAATTTCATCCTGTAATTAGTTGAGATTGGCTGCTTCCTTTTGCAGCTTATTAGTGGCAACACAGCTGTAGAAGTGAATCCACTCTCATTTGTCAAACCTTTTTAAGTCTCTTTCTTTCTCCCCCCCCCCGCCCTGGCTTTTTCTTTACCTTCTTTTTGGGTTTCTGCAGCTCAATTTGGTGTCTAGTGTCACCATGTCTAAGAACATGTTGGAGACATCCCCACAGAGCTTACCTCAAACTCCCACAACACCAACGGCCCCAGTCACCCCAATTACCCAGGGACCTTCCGTAATCACCCCAGCCAGTGTACCCAATGTGGGAGCCATTCGAAGAAGACATTCAGACAAATACAACATTCCCATGTCATCAGGTAGGACACTTTGGATCAATACTTTTATTTTGATATTCCCCAGATTTGTGCTCTAACCAAAGTATGGTAGAGGCAAATTGAGGATATCAGAGGTGTTTCACACAGATGATTTTAAAAGATTTTTTTCATCTCTAATTTTGCTAATGATTATAAAGAAATTTAAAAAATGGAAGAAAAGAAGCTTTGAAACACTCTCGTTTCAGCATAAGAAGTTAATACGGGATACGTGAAAAGTGTTGGTATAAATGATGATATATACTCCTTTAGTTGCCGTCAGCCTGTGCTAGCTGTGTTTAATTCTGTATACGTATGCTGGTATACTAATTCTCTGCTAACCACAGAAGAATCCTACAAAGAAGTGGTTTAGATGGGAAATAGGAGTGGAGGGAAGGAGATGGCTGACCACGTAAGAAAATACTCAGTTTGCACATTAAGCGACCGACTGGAGCACGATTCATTTGCACTTCTACGTCTGAGCACGGAAAAGACTTTTTGGTTTAATTTGCTTGTCTGTAGCCTTTTGTGTGTTCCTGAGTAAATCATTCCTTTGAAAATTGTTGGGAGCACATAGGAAACAACGTCATCCACCATAACACACAGTGCAGGCTGCTAAGAACATTAACGTACCGTTTGTATGGTTTTATTTACAGAAATTGCCCCAAACTATGAGTTTTATAAAAATGCAGATGTCAGACCTCCATTTACTTATGCAACTCTCATAAGGCAGGTAAGTAGAGAGAAAATTAAGTTTGCCTGATTAAATTAAAATTCATTAATGCTTAAAGTAAGGCTTGGTTGAGAAAGTGTCATCCAGTCTAGTTAGTAAACCATTATTTTATGTCACTATGTATCTTGTCTCATTTCAGGCTATCATGGAATCGAGTGACAGGCAGTTAACACTTAATGAAATTTACAGCTGGTTTACACGGACGTTTGCTTACTTCAGGCGTAATGCAGCAACTTGGAAGGTAACTTCTTCGCCGACAGTTTAAAGATGCCTAGTGCAGTTCCTTACAGATAGCACAAGGAACATTTATTTACATGACATAAGCAGATTAGTATCTGCTTCCCCTCTTTTTAACCTGCCTCTTGAATGGAATGAATTCCCTCTCTCAAAATGACAAGTGAAAGAATAATTTTGCCTCTGATATAGTTTTCTAATTTGGTGCAATTAATAGCTGAGGCTTGGCAGAGAAATGAGGGCCTGACACACTAATTACAGTGTGAGCACTCAATCATCAACACCTTTGTTAGTCGCACTATATTACTTTTTCTCTTGCATATTATTGGCTAATTAGTTTGA
>CM050652.1:27646596-27671596 GCA_027574665.1 Rhynochetos jubatus | reverse complement strand
CATATGTTTGTCATTTTAATTCCATCTACCATAAGTTCTTCTACTATATATTAAAAATAGCCCTGTGTACATATGTTGCCCATGTGTTAGAGTTTCATATGCGCTTGTTTTTACTGTAAACCTTTGACAGAAGTAGGGAGTCGTTCAAGGTCATTTTGGAATATAGGTATCGTGCACTACAGTACTGACCTCAAAAATACCTTCTTGATGAGGGTAGTATTCATGAGAAGCCTTCACAGGAGGACCTTTGGCATGCTTACTGCCCTACTTTCAAATTAATCCCATGTCACTATGACTGGTTCGGTGGATGCTTTTTATTCCTTTAGAGTATATAATTAGTTTTGATAAAACCATTCAGAATACCAAAGGTGCAGAGAGGAAGGCTGGAGGTTTTTCTTTGCAGGAAGGTGTTCTGTTTCTGTAATGGATCTGTTTGTAAACAGCCACCCAGCTGACCTCTGGAGTCATTCTGGGCACTAATTTTATTGAAAGAATTGTTCTGTGGGGATCTAGCATATAGTATTTCAAGTCTGATTTAAATACAGTATGTATGATTTGCTGGAATCTAATTGATCCACACTGCTGCTTATTTACAGTTGTTTATACGTTGTTGTACCCTCATAGTTTCTTGGAAGGCAAGAGTAAGATCTTTTTAGTCAGCACCTTAGCACACTTATGTGTAGTGTATTTGAATGTGTAAGTTCAGAAAACGAAAAACAAATGACACGGCAAGAGTAGCTGAGGCAGATGTTGTACAAAGTTTAAAGCTATCTCTGTCAAATTCTTTCAGTGAGATCAGAACCTTTACGAGTCACTGTGGCCCTGCTCTTGGTGCAAATTTCCACGTGGGCCTAATTACAAGTCTTTTGCTTTTCTGATGCGAGTAAATCACTGTAATGGGTTGAGCCCTGTCACCCCCAACTTCATTTCATTTTTCCTTTTAAAACTCTGGTCTTCTGATCTGAAAAAACAATCCATTAACCCAATGAGCCAGCCAGAATGTCTGCCTGTTTTTTAAACTTTGAAAAATCGTTTATTTTCAGAAGCCCAACGTTAGTGAAAAACATACCCACCAGCTTAGGCTATGGAGCAGCTCTTAATGCAAGCTTGCAGGTAAAAAATACTAAATTGTTCTTTTCTTTGCACACACTAATTGTGTACTTACGTGTGACACATTTAATTTCCTGTTATACTTTGGTATAGAGTTTCCTATGTTTATGTGGACCTGATGGTCACTCTAAATAGTTGGGTCTATCATCCAAGTAAGTTGTATTACCTAGCACTGCAAGAAGTACTAGTTCTTATTCATGCTACTTTTGATGTGAAGAAGCAAGAAGGACACCCTGTGGCAAAATCTGGAACACTCAGTTTTGCTGCAAATGTTAGATTGATAGAAGCTTTTGCAAATGCATGTGGATATGCATTAATATTTATCCAAGCTGTCATAAATGATTTCACATCATAGTGTTGGGGAACATGGTGCTCATGGCAAAAACTTTAAAGTTTAATTATAATATATAATTTTTATGCAGAAGAGGCAAATGTCAGGACTTTTTTTATTTTGAGTTAAGTTCTGGTCATTTTTTAAAGTATATCGGCTGCCTGCATTATAAAAGAGCCATACATTGTGTGGAAGGGCATATGGGTTAAGTGTAATTCAAAGTCAAAAAATGATGTAAAACCAGAAAGTGCTATGAATATCGGAACATAGTTAATAATGGAAAATAATGAAACCTACGTAAGAGAAATAGTAAACCAGAAACAGAGATGCTGTTATATTCAGAACATGAAAATAATTGGAAAATGCACAAAATCAGTCTGGCCACCTCTACAGCTACTCAAAATGAGCTGCTTTGTGTGAGTACATTCATGCATTTATGAACAGTTAGAAGTGATTTGTATATGTATGGACTAATAATTTTATTTTTACTCTTCATTTTGCTAGGCTGCGCTGGCAGAGAGTAGTTTACCATTGCTTAGTAACCCAGGATTGATAAATAACGCATCCAGTGGCTTACTGCAGGCAGTCCATGAAGATCTCAATGGTTCGCTGGATCACATTGACAGTAATGGAAATAGCAGTCCGGGCTGCTCTCCTCAGCCTCACATGTAAGTGCAGTTAGCATCCTTTCGATAAAAATGCCTTAGTCTAAGACACAGTATTACTCAGAAGAGCTTTGAAACATGGTAAGTGAAGCATCTGGAACTACATGTTTGAAACTAAACACTAATATGAAAACATTTAAATAGATGAGTCTTCATTTACTTTATAGTAAGACTGGTGTAAGCTTTTTTGTTTAGTTTTGTTTATTAAACATCTCCAACTTGCTTGCAAGCACTGAATGTAGAGGGAAACTGATCCCTGTGGTCATTGTCACAACCTGGTTTGTAAGGTACAGTCAGAATGTTCATGTTGGAATTAGTTGTAATTTTAACTATGAGTCTCTAAACCATTTATGAACTGTAGTGCAGATATTGCCCATTTATATAAACCATAAAATGCAAAGTTTAACTGTTGCCCACAGTTTACATAGAAGCCAGTAAAGTGTAACTTTTTGCCTGTCGTATAAATCAGTGTAATTACATATTCAAGTTTAATTACTGATGCGTCTGTATTGGCAAGGTTTATATGTTATATTTTATGCAAGACTACGATTCCTATTAATATTTAGCAGCTAACTATATCATTAATTACTCTAAAATCTTTCCCCTACCATCTTTTTAATGGAGCTGAGAGAGTGGAAGTATTAAAAATTGATGTATTGTGGATTTCAGAAATGTGTCTGAAGCTTTAGAAATGCCTGGCCTTAATCAGTGGTGTCAAACGTGGCAGTTTTTTGTTTACTAAATAGTAAAACATGTATCTTGGAGGTATTGTTTCCCAGGTTATTTATATAATAATTAGCAGTGTGATATCTAAGCAGACTAAAATCTAAGTTTACTGTAGGATGATTTTTAATGTGTATGTACAATTATGGTCTCTCTTTTCCTGTGTTTGAAACAGCTGATTTGATTTGCCTTTTTTTATTCCATTTTCTCTTTCACATTTCTAACATTCATTTTAATTTCTAGAGTGGGATATTTTGCAGTAACAGTAATTGAGACCAAACTCCCTTTTTACTTATGCTCTGGTGTGTGGAGAATCCATTTTGATCTGACCTTTTTTAGGGGAAATATTTTGCCGAGTTTTTCTTCTTTTGTTCGGCATGTTAATATATCTGTGATCACACAGAAATGTTTATTGTCACGCATTTAATTGTTTTATTGCACATTTATTCTACTTGCCTTTGAAAATAATACAGTGTGAACATTCATGTATTTTATCAGGTTCCAAACCATTACTTTTTCAAAATGGAAAAATTTGTCTTTTGGAAGTGTCTTTAGATGTATTAAATAATACAAAAGAAGTAATAAAACTTGAAGTAGAAAGAACATGAATATATGCTCTTGAGAGTAACACTACTCTAAAACAAGTAAAGTGAGCAATCAGACAAAAGTTTTTATATCCCATGCTTTATGCTATCAACCATGCAGTGGGTAGCTTGAGGCCTTTTACTTTTAGCAGTTCTCCTGAGTATGCTAATGCTCTCTTCCTGTATAAAATGCCAAGACAATAAAACTTTAAAGAGCAAACAAGAGTTAGATCATGTGTGTTAAAAACAGCTACTTTACAGAAAAGAATGACACTTGCTATTAAAGTTGTTTTGTAAGTGTTTGGCAGATCTGTTTACATATCCTATGTACTGCCTGCCATTCTGCTGGATAAACTGAGATATCTGTGCATATGATTATGTAGATATGCGACATTTGTAGCGGTGAAATACTGCACATTGTAGCAATTCTTGCCGGTAAAAAGGTGAATAACTTGAGTTACTGTCTAACTCAAGATTCAGCCATCCTCTTGTGTTTCTATGATGTGTCATTTGTCAGAACAGGCAGTTTCGGGACTTGCCATGGTGACTCTTTCGAAACTTGTGACTGCATGTTGCTCAGTTCTTGATAGATGGAAGCGACAGAATGTAGAAGCATAGAGATACCACTGGAGAAAGAGGTTATGGTCATTCATCCCTTGCACCAAATTTAGTGTGGGATTACTGGCTGCCTGTGAGAGCCTGAACTGACAACTGAAGGATACAGGCTATGTCTAGAGACTTGCTCATTTGTGAAATTTTTGCCTTTTCCTTGCTGAGGCAGCCAAGAATATGAAAAAGGGAATGAATGCAGTCTTCAAGGAAGAGTCAGGGAAGGGAGAGGCTTGTGCAGGAGGCAGAGGGCCAAGGAAGAAAGGGGGCCTTTTCCTTGCCTCCATGGCTACGTTGACCAGGGCACCTCATTACTTAAGAAAATGAGAAAAGAAGAAAGGGAAAGCATGACAAAGTAAAATAAGGAAGGAATATGGCAAACAATGAAGAGAAATTTTAAATCTTTATATTACCTAGACAGATTACATAATCCCAGCTGTAGCTTTTTTAACATGAAAATTAATTAATACACTAGAAAAAATATATTTTATTGCCACAAGCTTCCACTTAGTTCTGGCTTCCTGAGGAGGTTCACCCAGGAAGGAAGTCTTGGTGTTTCTCCCCCAGAGAAGTATTCTTGGGAGGGTCATAATTACTGCACTCACCTATAAAGTCAGTGACACTGTTAGTCTCCAAGTAGCTTAAACCTCCATCTCCTGATTCCCAGGAAAGTGTACTAGACACAAACCCAGGAATACGCTGAGCAATTGAATTTCCTTCCATCTTGAAGCTGGCAAGCAGCCAGGAGCAATGGAGAATGGTGTTAGGGAAAGAAGCAAGAAGTTGTGTGCAATTTAGAGACCAGAGCATTCAGTTGGGAAGGGGCAGAGTTTGCATTCTGGACAAGTTTCCATGGAGAGATATTTGTTTGGTATTAGAGCATCAGCAGAAAATGCAGAGTCCCAGTGACAGTGTCAAAGCCAAGCATCTCAGTTAGGCATTTGGTTGTTAGAATTCTGCTGAATATTGTTTTATCAGATAAATATATGATAGCAGAACTTCTTATTTTGGAATGTTCATATTAATTTTTTTTAGCATAAACTTTTTATAAACATAATGAAAATTGTGTGTGTGTACAGTATACAGTATTCCTGCGCTTTGCACATAATCCAATTCCTAGTAAGTTGACGTGGGCACTGAGTGCTCCCTTGACATAAATCTTCACTGAGAAAATGTGTTAACTTATTGTAGGTGTGTATGCCCCACCCCTGGAAGTGTTCAAGGCCAGGTTGGACAGGGCTTTGAGCAGCCTAGTCTAGTGGAAGATGTCCCTGCCCATGGCAAGGGAATGGGGTGGATCTCAGTGATCTTTAGGGTCCCTTCCATCTCAAACCATAATATGATTCTATGTTCTGTTCAAAATTCTAATTTCTTGTAGTATCAGTTGTGACAATCAATGTCAGACAATTACTTTTGCATTTGTATCAATACTCAAGACTGTTTCTTCCTTCATTGTTTGAACATGGACTACTTCTCCAAAATTACTGCGGGTTTTAGCTGTTAAGCAACAGGTTTCAAAGTGACAAACACAACACAAGGTATTTTGTATGCAAAAATTCATTATTTATGTAAAACTAGATGCTGCCAATTGTGCAGAACAATTGTACATGGATTTAATTGGTAGGTCCACAGCACACACCTTTGGGGTATAAATGCGGACTTCTGAAGTAAAAATGGTAACCACAAGCACTTGAAGAAGTGCAATTGAAGTTGAGTGGTTGTGGGAAACTTTAGAAAAAGTTATCATCCCTGAACAAACAACAGCATTGTATAAGACATGGAATGATACTTAGCAACAATAATGACAGTTCATGCATTAGTGATAACACAACTTGTTTTTAACCTGTATGTCACAGACAGTCAACTGCTGAAGAGTTCTGGAGGGATTTGGAAGTAATTTCCTTCAGAGCAAATAAATTTAGATTCTTAAATGAACATCAGGATCACAAATCAACTTTGTGCCTCTGTTTTTCGCATCTCTGTTATATGGTGAAGAGCTCTTACTCTTGGGGATGGAATATCAAGGATGGAAATCAAGTTCAGCTGTTTTCTGGTGTTTGTGTGTTTGTACTAGATTGATCGCATTTAAGTGATTATTGCAACCGTCACAGACAAGGGTGTATTATCACCCGAGCACTTAGTGCATCTCCTGCCCATGGGTTCATACTTTGGCAGATGCATCATGCAAAATGCCATTTTACTTCATTGTATAAACTTAGGGGGAAAATGCAAGGTTTTAGTCTGCAAAGCTTTTCATAGCAGTTGAAGAAACAAAAAGAAATTGGTCATCAGGAAACTTAGAAAATTGTAGACTGAGAAAATGTAGTCTCGCCATAGGAAACAATGGCGTGGTTATGCCATTCTGTTAAAATTCACTGCAGCTCATTTAATAAGGAGTGGGAGGAGTTAGCAAAGGAAATAGGGAAAGCAAATATCCTGCTGGTGAGGTTTTGTGGAAGGGGGCTGTCGTCATGTTTTTCTCCCTGCTCACACGGTATATGAGTGTAGACTGAGGACAGTGCAACTAATCTCTTACATTCTCAACTGATGTACAAAAATAATCTAGTTCCTAACAGCAAATCCAGAATCCTGGATATAATTAATATCTCTCTGGTTTCTAGAATTATAATTACTGATTGCTTTTTCAAGAAGTACAGTGAAAACAAAAACCAATTTTTTGAGTCACTTCTTAAAACGCAAATTCGCATATCCTCATCTCATGAATGGCTCTTTGTGTTCAGCTCTTGTAGTGTTGTACTCTGTGAGATGGGAATTGTTCGAAACCAAATGTCAAGACACACCTATATCCCATGATCTTTAAAGCTGCTTCTAGAAAATGTTAGGTTAGATTGTTGTGAAAAAAGATAACTTTTGTCCGAATGAACAAGAATAGGAGTAAACCTGAGATGAATTATAAACCTGATCTTATCCAGTGTAGACCTTTGTCTTCAGTTCTGTCTGTGAAAAGGTGAGTTCCAACCATCTGTGGTTTCAGTCACCTTTTTCTTTGTATTCTGCTGTCGTTCCCAACCCTACTCCTTTACCTTTCCCATTCTTGCCCTGACTGGATCATTTCTCTCTGCAGTTCTATCTGCATAATCATCAAACTTGTTATTTTTTTTTCAAACTTTTTTATCTTTAAATTTTATTCCCAGAGGCAAATATGATTATTCTGCTCTAAGATCATTTACTTTTGAGGTGCTTCAGTTTGAAAGCATTCCATTGTCAGGTCGTTCCCATATCTGATTATTCCAGTCCCCCACTGTTAAGCTTTCACACCACTTACAGTGGGTTACCTATCATTCCAGTTTTAATCCCTTTCATTCCCTTGTTTCTTTAACTTCATAATGTTCCAATCCCCTGTCTTTCCTTCTTTCCTTTTTTTTTTTTTTTTTTTTTTTTTTTGTTATCATTGCATTGTCCCATTTCATGATCTCTTTGCATTTACCTTGGAGGCTTGTTCTGTTCGAGGAGACTGCTATGATCCAAGTCTCTTCTTCACTGTATAAGACTTGACATAGTGTATAAGAAAATAAACTCTCGAAACACATCAATTAACAGGGATGTAACAAGCATTATTAAATAGGTGAGAAGCATGTAATTGAGCAGATGAATGTGGTAGCAATTGCAGTATTTCTGGGTATCCTTGTTCATCAAAAAATGTTTCACCTAATCACATGATATTTTAATGCCTGTATAATTTAATTTCACACATTTTTATTCATAAATCTAACATAAAGAAGATAATGGGCAAAGAGACTTTTTGACAACAATTGATTTTTATTTTTACATGAAAAAAAGGAACAGCTAGGAAACAGGATCTTAAAGGTTATGGCTTTTGTCTGAGCTTATTCCCATTGAAAGAAGCTCTGTTGTGAGAATACACAGTGAAATAATTTTGGCTTTGCCTAACACTGCAAACCATCTGAAAGTGATAGACAAGTCCAGCAATCCAGTGCTTTATTATACCATTTTCTTACCATTTACCTTTTTTTTGGCTTTACTGATTGTATGGATCGTGAAACAGTAAACGTTTGAGTTCTGACTGTGCCTCCCTACTTACATACAGAGCTGCTCGTGTGGCACTAGTGGAAAAATAAGCAATGATGTTTTGATTAATAATATTTTTCACCTTTCCCATTGGCATAACTCTTCACTTGAATATTTTCCTAAATGTTTATATTCTCCTTTTTTTATTTATTTTGAATTTCGTTACTTTTCAGTCCATTTTGCTTCAGTTCATCAATTTTCTTATCTTTCCAGTCTGATGTTCAAGTCCTTTATCATTTCTTCTTCGGCTTCCTAAATGTTACATGTCTTACTTTGGATCAGAAATTGCTATTTCTTTTTTACCCTATTCCAGCCCCAATTGTTGCACTTCTGCAGTACATTCCCAAAGCTCTTGACAAAAAGATCACTCCAGAGATATACTGCCTTCAGCTGAAAAGTGTCAGATCCCTATAGCATGGCTTGTAGAAGTTAGTAGGCTCCTGTGGGGTTTCACAGAATCTTTTTGGAAGCTGTCTTGCTGAAAACTTTGTGGTGCTGCTGTCATGAATTCTCAATGCATGGGCAAGATATTTATGCTTTTCACATAACAAGTTTATATAAGAAAAGGCAGCATCTTAAATATTATTACAGATGTTAAAAATGTGTTTGAAGCTGTGCAACTAAATCTCTCTGCAATATGGTTGTGTAACTCTTAAATTGAGTTCGCAGGAGATTCCTGTCTCTACAACACAAAAGCGGAGTGCCATTAACAGTGTACTTCTAAAACTGCACATAGAGTTATGAATATTATCCACTTTTACATTTGGATTTTGAGTAACTAGTATTATAAGCACAAATTTTTGAAAGTGGACAATTGTCATGGTTTAGGTCCAGCCAGCAACTGAGCATCAGGCACTCCCTCAGTCACTCCTTCATCTGTGGGATGGGGACAAGAAAACACGAGGAAAGGTTTGTGGATCGAGATAAGGACAAGGAGGGATCACTCAGCTGTTATGGTCACGGGCAAAACAGACTCGACTTGGGGGATTTAAAAAAAAAAACAAACACCCAAACAAAAAACCCCAACAATTTAATTAGTTAACAATCAAATGTGGCAAAGGGGGATGGGGGTTTCTCAATTAGTCCACCACATGTCCTCTCTGCTGCTCCTCCCTCCTCATGGGGAGGACTTCTCACACTCTGCCCCTGCTCCAGTGTAGGATCCCTTCCACAAGAGACAGTCCTCCATGAACTTCTCTGACGTGAATCCTTCCCACAGGCTGCGGTTTTCTTCTCTTAACTGCTCAATTGTGGATGCCTTCCATGGGGTGCAGTCCTTCAGGAGCAGCCTGCTCCAGCACAGGTTTTCCATGGAGTCATGGTCTTCAGGCACAGCTGCCTGCTCCAGCGTGGGGCCCTTCCTGGGCTGCAGGCTGGTCTCTGCTGCCCTGTGACCCTCCATAGCTGCAGGGCACAGCCTGCCCTCTCACCGTGGGCTGCAGGAGTACCCCTGCTCCAGCCCACCTCCTCCCACCTTTCTGCACTGAAAGGCACAGGGTCTGCCTGGTTGTCTCTCTCACATCCCACTCCTCTCTCCACTGCAGGTTCTCTTTGTTTTCCTCTCTCAAATGTGTTATTCACAGACATGCTGTTTGGCTTGGTCTTGGCCAGAGGTGGGTCTGACTTGGAGCCAGGGAAGCTTCTGGCAGCTTCCCACAGGAGCAATCCCTGTGACCCTTCCTCCACTACCAAAACTCTGCTACACAAACGCAATACAATTCTCTAGATACGTTTTGGACATGTGTATTTAGAACACATATCTTAATTGTTTATACCATACATAAAAAACCCATACAACTATATCCGATCAGTAATGTTTATAGCAGTAGTTTAAATTCTGATCTATAAATCCAAGCTAAGGTTCATTGAAAAATATAAGACATTGTGCTGAGGGCGTGTTATTATGTGACTTTAGTCTTTAGAATTTGTAGAAAACTCTAGGCACATTACACATTTTAAAAGACTAAAAATTTCAATGATTTTTTTGTTTTTAAAGATTTCATAGAAAGACATAATCTCAGTGTGAAACCCTCACTAGTATAGGTCTCACTAAAGTAATCAAAACTCAAGATGACTAAAAATATGATTATACCTAGTAAAGTCCATATACAAAAGCTGTGTTCGCGATCTTCTGGCAAAATTCCGTAGGAAAAACGTGCTCTTGGCATCTAACAGCAGTCAATACTATAGAACAGTGCTGGGAATACGTATGTGTAGTACAGACCCTGACGTGGTCTCTGTTAGGGTTATAACTGCAGGTATTCTGGTGGTTTTCTCCAACTAAACAACAGTATTAAATGTGTACCTTAACTTAGGCTGAACAAATCCAGTAGTATTCCTCCTTTACCTAGACGTACCAAGTTCATTCATTCCACTGTACCCACTAATAGAGGTTTAATGATGTTGTGGCCTTTGTCTGATGGCCCTTCAGAAACCCTTTTCAAAGACTTCCATAAGTTTCTGATGGAGATGGATAAGGGGATATGTTTCTTTGATGCAGTATTATGCTGTGATAGTAATACTCTGGGTAATTAGGGATTTCCCCCCAAAATTTTTATTTTTCTTTGTGTTTCCTCTCTTTTTCTTCATTCTTTGCAAATTTGGCATAGTCAGGCATCACAGCTGAAAAATGATCTCGTGAGTTTTTTATCTCCACTTGTTCTAATAACACAGTGACATAACTCATGTTGTGGACAATGGTGCCATACAATTCTCCTAAATTTGTCATAGTCCATCTCAAATTTGAAAGCCATTGCAAAACTTCATTCCTTTGATTATAAGCTGCATTGCAATTTCCAGATGAAATGTATTGTAATGTAGATTCACTGATATATGTTCTAGTTTACATAGTCTTTCTTATTCTTCCTTTTTTGTTTCTCAGATGTGTTCCAGAGAGCATACTGTGAACTTTGAGTCTTCATTTTGGTAGACCAAGCAGGCTCTTTCTGATACAGCAGACTGTCCGTTCTTCTCATCTTTCTAGTAGCCATTCTATAAAACTACTCAGTTTGGATTTATTTTCATGTGCAGGGGTTAACAGTTTTTTTGAAGAATTCCTGATGTAGTCATATATAATGTGTCTCTTCGTTCTCCCTGTTCTTAGGGGGAAAAAACATATTTTGGCAAAATTCACCTCAACTGTTGTGATTTATTTTGTAGTATGGTATTAAAGGATGGACTGAGGGCCCTGTTGTGATAAGTGCTGCACAAAGGCAAAACTAAAAGGATTTTCAAATCCCTGCCCCAAACTCTTGCAGTCTTTAGGTACCAATTGAATTGTTTAATTTTAGAAAAGCATTTTCAGATGTAGTTTGAATGGAAACTGTGTGTTACTTACACTACTGTCTCCACGTAGCATAGCATCAGGCTTTGTTCAGAGGTGTTTGACACCATGCCAGTTGGCATTCGACTGCACTATAGGTGTGTTAAGCCGAAAGGTAAACCACAACTGGTAGTAGTGAAATACCTTGAGATGAACACCCATCAAATAGTGTTCTGTTTCTATGCATGCTCTTTTATTCATGGCATCGTGAAAGAAATAATTATACTTTTATATCAATCTGGAGTTACTGGAATTACGAGTTAAAACTTTTCTTTCAATTTTATAGCTAGATATTTACAGATATAGTAATGAACAATGTATTGCACCATATGTATTTAATTCGGCTGGAATATACTGCCCTGTGAAACAGAAGTCTGTGTTAAGCACAGGCCAAAGTATGTGGTTAAGGGGCAGGATGTGTTAACCTGTGCTCTGTGGTATATCAGGTATCTCCTAATCAACTCATTCTGCAGGCAGACTATATTTGTGTTTTCTTGTGGAGGCCATACAGATACAACATATTCTTCAGACACCTTGCCCTTCACATCCAAATCTTAAATTTGTAATAACATAAAAAATCGGAGGCATGATTAGTATTCACATGTTGTTAAGAATTTGGTGAAATGTTCTGGGGAAAGTTAGAATTAGTTTGAAGTCTGACATATAAGAATAATCATTGGTGTAAATATGAGGACATGATGGCTGGATATGCAGTCATTCTTAAGACATTGTAAATTGTAACAGGTCACCAGTTGAATGCACGATGACAAAGCTTGGTGGTTGTGAAAGCATACAGGAATGTTGTATGTAAAAGTAAGCTCTGTCATCCACCCAGTTCTTCAGACTGACCTTTTTTGAAGACTGAGGAAGGTCTAAAAATAGTAGGTTTGTTGAGAAGAGAGAAGCTGAGTGGGGAAATGATGAGAGTCTTCAGAATGCTGTGCAGAGAAGATGGCAATGAACTTGTCTATTGGGAACGGGACAAGAAATAATTGATTAGTATTTCAGCAAGGAGAGTTAGGATAGACCCCAGAAAAATATCACCTTTCCGACTGTAGGATAATAAGTGCTGATATGTGTACCAGCAGAGAGACACTGTGGAACCACTGATACTGGAGGCTTCTAAGAGCAAATTAGAAGTGGTCAGAAGTGGTTTAGGTATAAATCGTCGGAAGGGGAAGAAGAGACTGTATGGTTTCTTGAGGTCCCTTCCACCCCATTTTCTTCTAGTCTTATGAAAAAATCTGAGAAAAGTAAGGTGTTTTTCATGTACGCCATGTCTTACTAGAAGTTAGCTGAGATTGTCCAAGTCCATTTACTTTGTAATCTGGAACAGCTGTCATAGCTAAATATCTTTCAGCACTCTTATTTTTAAGATTGAATGAACCTTAGTCTTACAGAAAAATACATGGTGAGCACGAGATTCAACTAATGTGAGAAATGTCAGCTGGGGCAGGGTAGACAGTCCTACACAGGTAATTTTGACCCATTTGTCCCTGTGGAGTGTGACATGCGGTTCTACTTGTTAAATGCTACCATCAACTATATGGCAAACAGATACTGAAGGGCTGGCCATTCTCCAGGCTTGTCCTAGCAGGCGAAGCTAGTCCGCACTTCAAGTCCTAGCTCTTAAACGTTTTAAAAATAACAAAAGATCAATGCTCCAAGAAATTTAGCATATGAAAAGGTATCACCCTGCTGAAAATTTTGAAATGTGTCCATCAAGCATATCTATCAATCAACATTTTCAGTGAAGACTCTTCCAGAAGAAGAAAATGTACCATGCCCGGGTGTAAGTTTGATGCTATTTATTCCCTTGCGGCTGCATTAGAACAAAATGGTTTGGTGCCACTGTGGAAAAATGTTGATGATTTGCTTATAAAATCTCAACAAAAGTGTGCTGGAAGTGTTAGTAAAAGGATATTATTTACACCCTTTTTGTCCCACGCTGTCTGATCAGGTATGTGTTTTCCAAGATAGCAGAGTTTTATTGATGTAAATGTTTTCAACAGAAATAGAAAAACAGTTCTATATAGTCTGAATCTATATTAAGATGTATAAAAACCACACATAGTACAGTCCAAATTCTCCCTCAGCTTTTCCTGGATCATTGAATTGCTTTCCAGATTTTGAATAGAGAACGTTTTTCTGTTCTAACGCACAAATAACACTGTGGTATTTTGTTGTTGCTGCCACATTTCTGCGTAACGGGTACAATTTTTAAAACTTCCGATCCGTTAGATACTACAGAGCGTGCCAGATTCCTAGCGTCTTTTCTTAAACTTTGTTATCTTCAGACTTGCTCTTGTTCGATGATCCTTCAACAACCCCCAGAATACGCAGACACTCAAATCTCTAGTACTTTGTCATTTTCCTTTGAATTTTCACCTTAAAAACTTCTGTGCTCTTTCTCCCTAATCCTTATCTTGGTTTAGCATGTTAACTTTTGACGTTTGAACTAGATGCAATTGATGGTTTGAAAGACTTGAGAGGCCTGTGCCCTAAGCTAATTCCTAGTCAAGTTGCTACTTTTTTGTGGTTCTATCACAGAAAATACATTTATTTAGACACCAAAGGGAGCAAGCCAATGTCAAGGGTAGGAATTTTCGTAAAAGTCACAAGAATCAGAAAATCTATATTAATGTTATCTTCTTAATCAGAACGTGATCCTTAAAAAATTTTGATCCTGTAAGAGGGACTAATTTTGCATGAGTTTTGAGCCTCATTTGATATTTAAAGAAAATATAGTGTTAATATGTAGGTTTTCCAGAAAGATCCTTTCTTTATCTACAGTTCAAAGATTTCATCTCATTATTTTTGTAGTACCTGTTATTAACATTCCCAGCTGGTAATGCAGATAAGGTATTTCTGGTTATTGTCTTGGCATTTTCTTACCAAGTTTAAAAAGCAAACAAACACACACCAAAACATGAAGACCTAGTCAATTTAATTATCACTTTCATAATCTAAGAAAAAAAAAGTGTATGTTTTCCTTACCCATTTTTAATCAAAGATAAATTTTCATTTCCTTTCAACAAAAAAAAAAAAAAAAATTGTCATGTGGATATCAAGTTTGTAAATTTATTAGAAATTTCTCTGTACAAAGCTCATTGTTTTTTACAAAGCTAAAAGGAAGATGAGGACGTATTTGGTTGTTGGTGGGGGGTTTTTTATTATTTTCAACATTTTTTCAGCTCAGACTAATTGCTATAAAGCTGAAATTCCTCAAAAACTTGTTTTGGATGTTATACTTTTCATTCTGATATGCTACCAATGTCTGTTTTCAAATGTTGCTTAGAACAGAAACACCAATTTGTATTTGATGTGTATGGGTAGGGCCAAACTGATAGGGCAAGAAGCACCAAACGCTATCTTCTTCCTCTTTAGGAATAAGTGCATTGGTGTATTTTGTAGCTACAAAGCACAAAATCATCTGTGTGTTGGGAAGTGCCAAGGAAAAAGGAGAGGTTTGCTTCTAATCTCTGTGAATTAATGGCAGGCTGGCTCCTGTGATGTGAGGGTCAATATCTGTTAAAACATTCTCCTGTTGAGTAATGTCAGGTGGCATCTCAGAATTATTGAATGCTTGTATATTTTAATCCTATTAAAATACTTAATAAATTTAGAAAAACCACAGCTTATTGGCTATATAACTTCCTGAGGTTTGAAAAAACTTTTCTTTAGCAACAGCTCTGTGCCTTTTTATCATTAGAAGAAATTAGTAGTGGGATAATTGTAATGATAAAATGATCGTAAATATGCTGTATTAAATTGGGTGACCCTTAAGTATGGGTAAGGTGGAAGTGTGAACATACTCTTTTTTCCAATATTTCCTTATTTCCCTATGTCTGGCATATCACTTTTACTCATATCTCCAAGCTGCTACTACTCTTGTGTTGACTTCAGTGGCAGCTAAATTAAATTAGTTCAAAGGACTCCTACCGTTTGTGATGTTTCCTCCTTACAGATATATTTACCATGCCATAGGTCACTTGTGTTATTCTTTTCTGGATTCTGCTATATTGTTTTTGAGATGAGTGAGCAATAGCTAAAAGGTTGTCAAGTACATTGAACATACTAGCTGAAGTGAGGGTCTACTGTAAATACATAAACATGTTTTATATTATTGTCACTGTCATTATTCTCTCCTAATTAGTCTAAGATACTGGTTTTTGACTTCTTAAGCAGAGATGCCATCGAAGGATTCATAATATATATTTCCCAAGTGGTTACAGTACATAGATAACTCTGTTATTTTTTTCACTGTTAATTTTACATATGACTAATCTAAATATATTGTGTTGTTACCTCTATTTATGTCTTCTCTGGGGTATTCATAATTATATTCAAAAAAGAAATCAAATTTAGGATCTTAGAGAGTTCCACTATTAACGTACCTCCATGTTGTGAAATAATCTTTGCTCTTCGTTCATCTAACTAGTGTTATTACTAGCGAATCTTTACGTCTAATTTAAGTATGAGATAGATTTTTGAAGTTTCTCACAGGAACTTGCAAATTAAAAGACATCCATCAGACCTCCTTGTTTACTGGTATAATTCTCTTAGAAACCTCGTAGGGCAAGTAAATTAGGGGTCTAATATATACTTGTTATTCTACCTCATTTGTCTAGTGGAAAAATACATGGTTCACTATGTGTATCACCTTTGGTTATTCCTCCTCCTCCTCCCACCAAGCATTCTGTCAGACGGATTGCATGTTTCACTTCTGCTGTGAATAAACTTCACAAGTGAAATCATGACCCTAATGAAGTCAAGGGGAATTTTGCCATTGACTTAAGTGAGATCTGGATTTCATCCTAGGAAACCATTTGTCTTCATGTCTTTGGCTTTCCCTCATTTCTTATTCTGCCTTCAGTCACTCCTAATCACTCCTGATCTCCATCTGATATTTCTGTGACTGCTTACAGCACCATTTCTCAATTTTGGTTCATTGATTGTTTTTTTTTTTTCCAAATAAGACAGAGTTCTTCCAGATCTGAAATATTTTTATTAGATCTTTGAAAATTTGTACAATCTTATTGTTCTGCAACAGGAGCAAAATTGCTAATGTTGAAATCCAGAACCTTTTTACCTTGTGCAAATACAAGCAAGGACATATTTTCTCAGTTGTGGCAGGATTACTTGGGAATGCCCTGTTAACCAATACGCTTCTAATTGATTTTTAGAAAGGCTTGTGTGTTTTAGGGGTTTTTTTCTGTTAACAGAAGTGTAATGTCTTAATATTTTCTGCTATCTATATTCTGCACTCGCAGTACCTTTCCTCTGCCATGTTCACGCTAGATCTTCACATCCAATTAATAATTTTTCTTGCCTTTTATTCTGGTCTTCCACTTGCAATACCTGGGTATTCTCTAATTTCTCCTGGAACATAAGAATATGGGAGGACGTGTCCTGTTTAACTTCTTTATTGTTGCCCTGGAGGGTGGACCTCTCTTTCTCATCAGGTTTGTGGATGACATCAAATTAGTGGGAACAGACAATATCCGTAAGGGTAGGATAGCCATTCAGAGGACCTGTGTGGTCTGAAGGACTGGGCCAAGGGGAACTCTGTGAAATGCCATGCCCTGCCCTGGGCAAGGACGATCCCCTTGCAATGATGCACACTAGGATGGCCTGGCTGGGCAGCTGCTTTGCTGAGAAGGCCCTGAGGGTTTTGGCAGAGAGCAAGCAGGCTGCCCTGGCAGCTGAGAAGGTCAGCAGTGCCCTGGGCAGTGTCCTTAAGCACAGCAAAGGGCCAAGAGACTGAGGGAAATAATTATATCCCCCCTTCTCAGCACTCATTAGACCAAACCTGGAATACTGTGTCCAGTTTTGGCACCTCAAATATAAAAAAAAAAAATAGCAGTAAGCTGGAGCATGTTCAGCAAAAGGCCACGAAGATGGTCGGAAGCAGAAGCAATTGCCCTGTGAGGAGAGGCAGAGAGAGCTGAACTTGATCAGCTTGGAGAAGAGGCAGCTTTGATTGAACCTGACCTTCAGTACTTACAGGAAGATTAGCTAGAAGATGGAGCTGTGCTTTTCACTGTGGTGGCAGTCCGAGAGCCAGTGGTTAAAATGAGAGATTCAGGCTGGGTATAAGGAGAGCTCTTTCCTCATGGGGACAGTCAGGATAATGAGTGGGTCTGTTGCCAAGGAAGTTGTATGGTCTACATCCGTGGAGATTTTCAAGACCCAGATGGGTAAAACCCAGAGTAAGCTAGTCTGAGCTTGCCTTCTTTGGGCAGGATGTTGACCTAGAGATCTTCTGAGGCACCTTTGACCTGAATTATCCTGCGATGCTAGAGTATGTTTCCATACAGACAAAACAATAATAGAGTGAGCAGAAGCAACCTAGCTCTTTAGCAACCAAGCTCAAGGAGAAAGATGCTCGGGATTTTGTTTTGCATACTGACAAAGTCATGTCAGGTGTTCATTGAAGGGATGAATCTTACAAATAGCAACAACTGAGTTTACATGTTTTTAAGGGATCACAAAAGAAAAGTTGTGTTTGCAAGACCAGTTTTGTGCAGATGGTAATGATGGGGTTTGTGACTTTTCTTTTTTTCCCCAGAGGGGAAACCCTACCTTTTATCTTAAAATAGTTGAAGGGAAGGCATGACGAACACTAGATTCTTTTACAGCGACTGATGAAATTTTATGAACACCTATTATAAATAGGAAAGCAAGTTTCTAGTCTTGAAGGTTGTAAAAGCGCAAACCCGTTCTTACTTTCTTCCATGCCTTCCTTGATGTGTCAGAGGCACTTGGTGACCATTGATCATTAATTCGATCTTACACCATCTCCTCTGGTGATGAACTAAAGAAGACAAACTTTAATGCCTTCATTAATTATTCCAGTGCACTCTTATCTCCTGTCAGTCTGCAGCAGTGCCTGCCAGCATGGGCTGGTACCTCTGCTTTCCATCACCAACTTGGTGCAACTCCCAACTCTACCACGGTAGACTTGAAATCCATGGTGATGGATAAGATGTTGCATAATAAAAAGAAGTATATTTTGAAGGCATTTTTTGTGCTTCAGTGTTGTATTTGAGAGAAGAAAAGGTTGCTATTTTCCTTTTTTTCTCAGCATGGCTCTTGGAGAGTCCAGGGTGGAAAGGTATCATTTGAAAGTGGCACGTTGACAAAGCACATCCAGAAACAGCCCCCTTGAGAAGCAGTGCTTCTATAGACATCACATCTCCAGTCTTCTTCAACAAGGGTGTTGTATCTTAACTCTTTCCTTAGTGAAATGAGATCGCGCACCCTCAGCTGCCTGACAAGGATATGTGACAAGAAGACCTTCCTCCCTTGCTTGCTCAAAACTGGAGATTTGCATATAGGCATTATTTGATCTAGAAATAATAGCACTTCTTCAGCATTTCAGTATATGTGATAAATACATAGGGGAAGTGATTCTTGATGTTGAAGGAGAAATAATAATGGATTCTGTGACAGTTGCAGCATTACTGAATTTGTATTTAATTACTCGTCTAATACTCTTTCTTCCCTTTCTCAATATTTGGATTAATATCTCCCTAAATGTCTGTATGTATTCACATCAATAAACAGTTCACTTCTACTTAAGAAAAATAATAAACTTTATTATAATAGTGTGAAATTGTAAAGAGACAAAGTAATAGAATTAGATAACTTGAAAATACTGTAGGATTTGGGGATTTGCCTCCATTTGCCTACCAAAGCATAAATAGAAAAATTATAGACCTGAAACAGTGTATTGGAAGAGAGAGCATTTATTTTTAAACTGCTATAGGATGTCCTACAGACCTAGAGCTGTATTGCAAGATGAGATACAGCTCTTCCTGAGGAAATACTATATTCCAGATCTACTAGGAAAAAAACAAACAAACAACAAAAAAAAAACAACAACCCACCCACCAAACAAAACGGTTAGGTACTACATCTGTAAAATAATGATTATCATTTCACAAAATAATGAAAAGTACAATGAAAGTCACAGCTTAAAAAACATTAGGTCAGATAGAAATGGAGTTGTATATAATGTATGTTTCAACAGGTAAAACTAGGGAAGTATTTTACATAATGTTAGATGTTAAAACAGAAAAGTATTCAGAAATTCAAGATGTGTCAGATAAAAAGATTTAAAATGTTCTTCAGATACTAAAATGTAGAAACGTGCAGAAATAATTAGTTTGGCCATAGTATTCTCGGTGCTTTAGTAGCTTACCTTGTTGATTTGGACACAAATTTTCAGACCTCCACAGTTTGAAGAATTCTGTAGCTGTGGATCTTTAATATCTTCTCCCAGAGTATACATGAAACACTTTGTGTAGCTGAATTAAAATTGCACTTGTAGTTCAGGCTGCCTACAGCATGAAAGAATTGAGTGCAGTGTGGGTAATAAGTAAAAATATAAATAAAAACTGCAAGTGTCCAAGCTTAAAAGTTACACTGGAAATGTAGAGTTCTATAAAAGACATTGTGTGGCACAAATGTTCTGTTCCATTTTATTCTTTTCATATACTGAGGCATAGTCAATGTAGTGGAGAAATAGTACAGTTGGAAAGATATCTGCAGACTAATCAATCGGTTTTGAAGATGTAATGCTTGTGGGCTTAAGGCTGTCTACAGAATTGTGAGGAAGAATGAGTCCAACTGTACATCATTTAGTTTAGGAAATGGTTACCTTTTTTTGGGAGATACCTGATTTATTAAAAAAAAAAAACAAACACCCACTTAAAGTATTTCTTACATTAACAGGCAAACAAAAAAAATAATCAACATAGGTTGTCATACCACATACAGCTTAGAAATTGTTCAGTCCTACAGATTCCCTTGGGAAAACTTTCTTCAGCTGAGTTCCAGAAAATTCGTCATCTTTATATACTTCTACATGAGGTCACCAGGAAAGCTAGTGAGTCAATAGTATCAAAATTAAAGTCTCATAGAAAATCAGCCTGGGAGGGACTTCAAGACCTGATCTAATTTATTGCCCTTTGTGCCATTGAATACCGAAGTAAAAAACTCCTGAGTGTTACTAGGTGCCTAAGTCACCATAGCAATACAAAATACTGGAGGCTGCAGCCCAGCACAAAAAACAAAAAAAAAAGATTTTAGACTGATTATTGCAACCCCTGTGTGGAATAAAAATGCCCTGAAAGGTCTTTAAAAATTACATGACTTGCTGCAAACCATACACTTGGATACAAAGCTCACAGTAAGCCCGTTGACCTAGGCAGCTTTTCTCTCTCAGCATCTACCACCTCTTCAGTACAAACCCAAGAGCAAAGTCTTTTCAGTGCCAGTCATTACATTGACTTTACTGTCCGAGAGACTCCATCTCTCTCGGTCGTGACATCCCACAGCACTTCCCCATAAATTATTTTAGCAGAACTTTAAAGATTTTGGGTGGACATGGGCAACAATGTTTAGAGGACCCAAATTTAAACTGCAGAATTCGTTCCGCTGGGAATTCTGGAGAGATTGTGACGCTTCCCTGGTGGCTTTCAGAATTAAACACAGAACCCCCTGCACTTTTTTCTTTGTTACATATACAGATGAGAAATTAACTAATTCTTTGTTTCCTTTCATAGATTTGGATGAAAGAAATACAGGGGAAAGTTAAATAGTTAAATCTCTGGTTTGGAAAAAGGGAAGGGTCTCTGTAGTAACAGTGCTGGTGGTTATAAAAGGCATTGTCTGATTTCATGGTTTTTTCCAATTAAAGGTATTTTTTTCTATTCAAAACCTGAAGTGCACACTATCTCTACTAACTAAATCCAAACCTTGTTTATTGTAATTATTTATATTTTGTTGCCCTGTGTTCTCACTGCTCTTTTGGTGGATTTGGTATCCCCTTATATTAAAGCTGATGTGACGTGAAACCTCTGTAGAAAACATGCTATCCATAATTGAGAATATTGTATCAAGTATCTTTTTTTCCTTGTTGACACCAGTGCAACTCAATTTAATTAAGAAATCATGTACTCGGTTATAGGATCTGGTTGTTTTCATGTCAGCAACAGCACACGTTTTAATGTTTAGATGTTGAATGTAACACTTGTTTTGTTGCTGTTGCCTAGATTTTAGCAGGATTTTAGTAGCTATTATACTAAACAAGTTTTCCCTAGACAGGATCAGGCTTATCTTGTGCAAAATTCACAAGTTCATTCAGGCAAGTTCACTTTGTACCAGACAAGTTATTGTAGGCTTTGGGAATTTGGCTTTGTCTCTAAATATTTGGAAGTTACTTTATACATTCCTTCCTGGTACATATTTATCCCTCAGCTGCCTGTCTTGTTATCTTTCTTTTTCCTTTGAAGCCTCAAAGCTCTTCTCCAGCAGCCTACAAAGTCTTCATGAGGCTGTCCAGCAACTGTTACCTGTCTCCTGGCACCTGGCAGTCATTCCAGTTAAAAGTTATAAATGAAGATGTCTTTAAGGATATAGTATACATCTGAGAACATGAAGTTGTAGTTTGCCAGTTGCAGAAGTGAGAGAAAAATCTCCACATAAAGCTGTAAAGCATGTGGAAGAGTGAATGTTTGAGGCAGCGACAGAGGAACTTCATGTTCTGCGATCTATGAGCATGAAGAAGTAATGTATTGAGATGAGTAGGTAGCTCTGCAAATTACTCTATTACAAAGCACTCTGACAGAGGGGTTCATTTTGAAAGTGCTGGGGTACAAAGAAAATTTTGGTTTGCAAATTGTAAAGGAGGTGATCAATGGAAAAGAGTATGTTTGTTTGCTTATATCTTTAGCAAAATGTTCTTCGAAATACTTTGTCATTGCCATATGTTATTTTTGCTGCTTCTGCAGGCATCTCCACAACTCCTGTTTGTTACACTGCATTATTAGTCCTGAGCTCAAGCAGAGGTGTAGTTTGCCAGTACTTGTTCAGTAGGAGACAGCCATTTTCGTGAGAACACTTGGGCATGGTGTAGTAATAATACTTGTTAAGAGGTGACTTCATCATCCCTTTATTCTACCAGAGAGTTAGCAGTGACTGAACTCACTTCTCACAGATGCGTGTCTCACTCTTCACAAAGGCCCTCAAGGACGAGGACTTCAGTGCTCCCAAACCAACCTGATTCGGTGCTTTACTATCTACTAATTTTTCACTCCAGCATCTGACCTGTTGCTCTTTCTATAGCCTAAGACAACCTACTTTCGGCCTTTCTTAATAGTTTTTTCTAAACCTCTACCTGGATCTTCTCAAGTTGCCACATATTTGAAATCTTATCGTCTTTACCCATGTGCTTTCGTTACCTCCCATTTTGTTGACATTAGCGAAGCTAAGAACCACGGTCTGTATTCTGTGTGATTAATAAAAAATACTGGCTAGTTCTGAACCCAGGATTCTTCCATCAAGGAGCCCTGCTAATCTTCATTAAAATACAGATTGCAGTTATGTAGTAGATAAGTAAGTTTTGATCAGAAGTCAAAAATCACTAAGCTATGACCTGTTAGGATTTATTGGAGTGGCATGGTTATTAATAAAAAGACATGGCATATATAAATATTTCTTGAGAATTTACGTTTACATACTCAACGCTCCATGTGGGAATTTGTCCTTAGTACGCTGTTCCCATTGTAGAATAAAATGGTAGCGTAGAATTTTGCAAATACATTTAAATATATCTACCTATTGAAACACACACGTGTACATATTTTCATATTATTTACATACAAATATCAACCTGAATACTTTGCTTTCTATGTACAGTATATATCTTGGGATATATCATACAATACTGGAAGTCTTCCAGATAAGAATGTATTCACCAGTATAAAAGATGGGTGTTCAAATCTTGGTTTGCTTATGGGAAAAGAGGGGGGTGGTGGGGCTGGCGTTGGTTTTCATATGTATTTTGTATTGTGGCTTCCTTCTCAGAACATACATAAAACACTATAAATCCTTTACATCTCTAACCAACATGCCTCAACTTTGCCTTTCAAGCTTTGATTTCGAAAAACAAACTGTAGAGTTGAGAGAAATAGTTTCAAGAGTCTATGTGTTATTCCTTGTGCTTACACTTCCAGAAAGAGGTGTTTGTATGGCAGTGGTTTCTACAAGCTGTACTCTTAAGCTGCTGGCAGAAAAGCCTATAAAATTTATTTTTGCTTGGACAACTGAACTGCTAGATTTTGGTCTTGATTTACTGTTGATCTGGATGAAAGTAGAGTTGACAAAAATGAAAATTTTAGTCTTCTAAGCTATTAATTCTTCCACAGATTAGTCATCAAAATAATCTTTGAACTGTCCTTGCAAAAAAGAGGTCCTCAGTGCTAAAAAAATACAGCATAAGAGGAACTAGTATCTTAATGTGTAGTGCATTTTTAATGGATGTTTCTTGTTATCCTCCCTGTTTGTACAGTGGCTGCACTCCAACCACAGAAATGTAATAAAAACAACCCAGACGCCACCCTTAAAGGAACTGAAGTCATTTGGTAAAAAAATGAAAGTTCTGTAGTAAGAATTTTTTAAGCATGGAAAGGAAAGCATAGCAGTGATTCATAGAATGGTTTGGGATGGAAGGGCCATTTAAAGATCATCTAGTCTAACACCCTGGCTGTGAGCAGGGATATCCTTCATTGGATCAGGTTGCTGAACATCCCATCCAAACTGACTTTGAATACTTCCAGTGATGGGGCATCCACAACTTCTCTGGGTAACCTGTTCTAGTGTCTCAGCACACTCATTGTGAAAGATTTCTCTTGTGTCAAATCTAAACCTACCCTTCTGAGGTTTACAATGTTGCCCCTTGTTCTGTCACTACCGGCTTTTGTGGAAAGTCTTCATCTTTCTTGTAAGCTTCCTTTAAATACTGAAAAGCTGCAATTTCTTCTGATGGCTGAACAACCCCAGCTTTCTCAGCTTTTCTTTATAGGTGATGTGTTCCAGCCCTCTGACCATTTTTCTGTGTCTGTCTTGTACTGGTGACCCCAGAGCTGGATGCAGTACTCTAGGTAGGATCTCATGAGAGCAGAGGGGGACAATCACCTTCATCAGCTTGCTGGCCACGGTTGTTCTTTTTATGCTGCTCCAGATATGGTTGGCTTTCTGGGTGGCAAGCGCACATTAGCAACTCATGTCCAACCTTTCATCCACCAGTATCCCCAGGTCCTCCACAGGGCTGCTCTTAGTCCCTTCATCCCTCAGTCTGCATTGATATTGGGGATTGCCTTGACCCAGGTGCAGGACCTCATGCTTGACCTTATTGAACTTCAGGAGGTTCATATGGTCCCACTCCTTAAGCCTGTCCAGATCCCCCTGGATGGCCTCTCTTTTCTCCACTGCATCAACTGCACCACGCAGCTTGGTGTTGACTGCAAACTTGCTGAGGGTGCACTCAATCCCACTGGCTATGTCACTCATGAAGATACTGAATAGTATTGGTCCCAGAATGGGCCCTTGAGGGACACCAGGGATGAAGGAATACGCTAGGTATACTGGTACACAAAACGGAATTTCTTGGGAGCAACGTAGGGGACTAAATATTGTAGCAATGAATGATGTTAATAGCCGGGAAGTGATTGATATGTTGTTATATTATGATTAAAAACATTGAAGACTTCCATCAAAACTTAGTCACAATTCTGAAGAAAATATCTGAAATCTGAAG
>CM050652.1:27619096-27641596 GCA_027574665.1 Rhynochetos jubatus | reverse complement strand
GCAACCATGAATATTTGACAAATTTTTACTGTGACTATTTATTAAGCATGGATAAAGAAGAACAGCCCTAAAGGAACTTGTTAAGCCAGCCCTTTGGGACCCAGTAACAACAGGCAAATTGCTTGTTTTTCTTCTTCTTCTTTTTTTTCTTTTTCCTTTTTTTTTTTTTTTTAAGATAAACTGATTTTCTTGAGGAAAAAAAACACAAAAAAAATCAAAAACAAAAAAACAAAACTGTTCTTTATATAATGGCTTGCCCATTTAAAAAAATGTGGCTCTTAAGGGTTCATGAAATGACTGAATATGAGGATACATGTTCTGTAGAAAGCAAATGGGCCTCATATACTGCCAAAAATAGTGTTAGTTTCATTAATGTGAATTTCCAGCATACAGTAGTTGTAATGTTAGAAACAATTGCTGGTCAAGTTCAACTTGTTGCTATTGTTTTTAATTTGCACAGGAGTAGTATCAGAAATTAGTGTCACTGCTTGTATCTAGCTGAATTTTAAACAACAGAACATTAGTTTTTTATGTTGGTGCCACCAACTGTAAATGACATAAGTTAGTTATTACAAACCACAGTAATTAGACTGTTGCAACCATCTAAAAACCTTTAGGCTTCCAGTCTGTGCTGTTAGTGTTAAGATGTAAAGTGCAATCCTAAGCTAACATTGTCTGTGCAAGCACCATAGAAACATTTGCATATCTGCATATATCTTACAACTGTACTCTTTACCTCCTTGTGATAAAGCTTTGTCTACCTGCAAACACAGTCAAAGGCTACAGCTGCAAACCAAAGCCAACTCTAACAATGGCCAATAGCTCAACGACAGAAGCAGCCACATGCTTTGGTCAGCCTTCTGTAACTTTAATTAGTACAAAGGAACCTTTCCATGAACTACCTGCTGTTTTCTGATGACCTCTGGGATCTTTTCATTTAGCCCTTTACAAAGAAACAAATATGACAAAAGTCAATTCAGTCACAGTGTAATCTTCTGAGGCCAAAAGTCAATCTAAATGCAGTGAAGATTTGCTTTCATTTAAGACAGAGGTGAGAACAAAGTCTGCAGTGGAAGTTATGATAGAAAGCAACAAATGTGGATCACTGACCAAAATAATTATGTACTTGATGCAAATGCAGATTGCATATTGTTATATATAATACATTATGTTTTATTTTTTCCCATTCCGTCTGTTTTTTTCTGTGGTGAATACATGTTGTTAGAAGATGTCTTGTATGGTCTTAATCTTTGTTGTGTACTATTTTTTATAGTCTTAAGTTATAATGAAAAAAAAAAAAAGTAGGAACCAAACATAAAAGGTCTAGTAAAGCCAAAAATTAATTTCATATTGATTTAAAGTGATCTAGGTGAGTTTTTACACTGAAAGCAAAGATATAGCAATTGTAGACCATGGTATTTATTTTCAGTCAAACCAAAGTTACATATAATTCTGCCTCTGCTTATACGGGATATTAACACTAACAATACACTCCCTTTGGAAGACTTGCACAGGCCAAATTGTTGGAATGCTGGTTTTCTTGACAACTCCAAACCCAAAAATATGATAATGCGTTATGGTGTAGTTGAAAATAGCATAGTCAGATGTTTGCTTAAAACCTAGAAACTTTACGTGTTGCTTTTCATGTGCTGTGCCAAGTCTTGATAATACTTTTTCCCCCAACCAAGGGACCTCATAACCTGATTATGGTTATTGCTTTACAAACAGTTTTTGACAGAAGGTGGCTGCTAGAGCTTAACATATGTACCAGTTCCATGTGATGGTCCTGGTTCTTGCAAACTAAGCTCATCATTTATTCTTTGCTGAAGTCAGCAAATAGACTTAAAGATATACACAGTCATCTATCACGCCAAATAAAAGGACATAACGGCTTTCGAAAGGGTTTTCCCACTTACCCAAAAGGCTTTCTGAAAGCTTCTACCTCTGCAAAAGAAAAAAAAAAAGAAAAAAAAAAAAAGAAAAACAAAAGAAATTAGAACAATTATGGCAGATTGCATGAATTGTGAGAACGTCACAGTAACTGCTACTTTTCATTATGTTTGTCTTTGGGTCATGATCAACAGAAGGTTTACGGTAATTACATCGAGAGAAGGATTCACCTTGTAAGCGATTGTTTTCAGTCAATCAGTCGTCTAAGATTCTGATGTGGGCATTACCTGGAAGGGAATGATGGGTGCTTTCGAGTGCATGTTCAAGAGACTTTGATGGACTGGAAGTAAATGTGGTAATTGTACCATCAGGAAGGTGGCCTAAGACTACAATGCTAAAGTATGCATACCTCAGTTACAAAACTTTGAAAGGAAGTCTCAGCCACAGAATGCATATACCTGTAGAGTTTTGCATGGGTTTTATATAAATACAATTTAAAAAAAAAATAGCTGCTTGCACATTATACCAGAAAAACCTCCAAAACTGCAATTGCTTTGAAAATAGATTTTAGGTTTTTTGGAGTTTTCTGAGATGCTTGGTCTGTATTTTGATAATTGTGCATATTATGTAAAAATGTTGGTGGACCCATAAATGACCAGACTTTTTCTAAGAAAAATGTTGCTTTAATGCATTTCATGAATTTTTACTCTTATATCATTGCTTGCTAGTAATAGCAAATCTGCTTTTCTGCATCTGCTTTGCGTAGCTATTGTAAGGCTTTGAACTAATGTATGTATTTATTGCTTGAACTTCTGTGCATACCTTATAAAGCATAATGTCTGACAATTTAAATGGCTCATGTATTCTTGCTTCTATCATAAGCTGAGGACGGGGATTATGATCTTTTGTATACAGCAAATTTTAACTGTAGCACAAACATCTGTTTATGTATTGGTGGGATATACCTGTTTTATTTATCTTTTTTGAGGTAAACTAATTTTTTATACTTTTCATTACTGTGTACTGTGTTCATACCTTGGATTCTCTGACGTTAGAAGTCATGGTTGAGAATTGTAACAGCTGTTATTCGTTCTGTATTCATGGCTTTCACTGCTGAATAAAATAAAGGACCAAACCTAGGATTTGAAAGAAAACTGTCTACCTCTAACACCAGGGAGTTATCAGATTTTATTTTACATAGTTTTAGTCTACAAAGTCACAATTGCTTAAACCTAGTGGGCTTAAGGCTTATATTCCGTGTGGTTGAATTCATGGCACAGTTGTACTGTTTGAAAATCAATTAAAGTTTCATGTGAATGTTACAAGTATTTGGTAGAATTACCACTAACTGGGTTTTCTTTAGATAAAGCAGATATGGGGAAACTGTCATCAGCATTCTGTGTCTACAGCTGATTAACTTCATAAGAATGCATTTCTTTGTGATTAGGGAATCCAAGCACAGTCAGCTAGGATCAGAGCTACTGAACTGCACTTAGGATAAACCACCCTGGACTCAAAAGGCCTGGGTCCCCCATAGTCTGGTTTACAAATTTCCTCAAACCGGGCATTCGCTATTTGGATTTTTTTAAAGTATTATTATTTTGACTGCACACTCTAATGTTAATGTGCATTCTGGAAGGGTACCGTTATTATTGCTCTCAAGCTATTATCATTTTGCCCTTGTTATTTCAAGAGTTCAAATCACTATGGAAGGGTTTTGTCCATTAAATTTGGCATATTAGCAAAAAAGGTTGTACATTTTACTATAGAATTGATGTATGAACAGTGTTTTCACTGCTGATGGATGTAAAAATGTATATGAAACCATTTCATTCACTTGCTTACGTTGCTGGAGTATAAATAAAAAATATAATTCTTTTTGATCCATTTATACCCCACAGGGTTTTATTCTTTCTGGGAAGAACTTTCTTCCACCTTAAAGAGCTCAGTTAATGAAAGTATTTCTGTAGCTTGCTGTAGCTCTCTTATGTAGAGCTTGGGATGCTTGAAGCATACCTAGCTTTATCCAAAAAAAGGCAAAAGAAACAAGCCATCAATGGCAACAGCACATTTCATCATGTATGTTATTTTGCAAAGTACAGCACGTTATTAAACTCATTAACCTTTCATGCAGCCACACCCTGCTTTAGCGGGTGAGAGAATTTGTTCGTCTCCTTTTTGAACAGTGATATTTAATGGAAAAATTTATTCTTAAGAAATTTAATTGCTCATAAGGCTCTTTTTGTTGTTTATATTGAGGGTTTTTTTGATGATCGGTTTTGAAAGGCAATAGATGGAAATATAATTATTCAGCTGTGTCTTGTGACTTACCCACTCAAAAATTCTGCATGTATCCCCTTGCATGTGTCTCCACTACTCACTGACTCATTCAAGATGTTGGATGCTACAGTCAAGCAGCACGTAACGGACTTCTGTGTTGTGGCTCTGGCTTGTCTCAAGAACTTTCATTTCATGGAAGTGGTGGTGCGGGATTCTTTCAATATCATGAATGGCATTTGAAATTCTTCCCAGAGAGGGTGGTGAGGCACTGGAACAGGTTGCCCAGAGAAGCTGTGGATGCCCCATCCCTGGCAGTGTTCAAGGCCAGGCTGGATGAGGCTTTGAGCAACCTGGTCTAGTGGAGGGTGTCCCTGCCCGTGGCAGGGGGGTTGGAACTAGATGTTCTTTAAGGTCCCTTCCAGCCCAGACCATTCGGTGATTCTATGATGTGATGCTATGATTAGATCTTCTGATCATTCTATCTGAAGAGCTTAGTAATAAATACTTGCTATGTAACTTCCCCCTAAATGAATCAGGGAGAAAAAATCAAAAATATACATTATATATAGCTCAGTGCAATTATAGCTGTTATAACTATATGCTAGATTTTTTTTTCCTTCAGTACTTCTACAGAAAAGCAGAAAAATTATGACATATCCTAACTGTGATGCTTGCTTGTTAAGAAGCTGAATGATGCTGTTGCTTCAGCAAATGGAGGCCATGTCTAAGTATCTGGAAGATATTTGACCTTAATGAATGTATCTGGTTGTAAGTCCATTCATGCCATTAAAAAACAAGCAGAATCATGTATATTATGAAAATATATATATTTGAGAGACCAAATAGTACATTAGAGACCTGCATTTGCAAACAGCCACTAACAAGCACATGGGAAGAAAGTGAAAGCTTCGACCAGTCTGACTGTGTTTGCACAACCTGGTGAGAATCACGGTGCAGTATGCAGACAGAGGACACGGCGTTACGGACCTGTTGCTCAAATCCTGTCAATCTTCAGTTGCATCTCCAGCCCTGTTGATCCAGTCCTGAGGAAAAAGCTGCTATAGGTTTTCTCTCACTGTAGGGGAGTAAATTTCTCTGTGACTGTTCTTTGATTTGTGTTTTCCTAACACTTTATATAATAGAAAAGCAGTATTTTTACTGCATTCTGGGCCTTCCTTAGTGCAAACTGGGCAGCAGAGCCTGGCCTGAGATTTATTACAGAAGTATAATGTTTGTGGAGCAGAAAAGTCAAGGGGAATCAATGGAAAATTGGTCACGTGTCCCAAGAAAAGTATAAATGATACTCAGGGGACTTACTTGAACTCCTAAATCCTTTCACAATTAAAGAAAAAGATTCTAAAAACAACAGCTACTCTCCTTCAAACTTACTTTTACATATAACTAAGTATCCATAAATAACAGTAATATTATGAGCTTGGATGAATGTCAGGCGATTTGAGTTACTTGCTCTCTACACAAGTATGCATATGAGAAACCTTACCTAGGTGTCCCCTAGCAGATTGTCAAAAGTAATTTACAACATACTTTGTAAAAGATACATTTTAACTTTAATTACATATCTGAGAAGTGATGGAATACAAAATGATTAATGTATCAATGTTAAATCTCTGAGAATCAGGAGAAGCTAAAACTTGTCCATTGAATTTCAAGAAAACAAACCAAGAAAAATTAATGGGCTCTAGTTATAGAAAGGACTGTATGTGTTAGTAGGATATTGCTGAAAACCTTTCCACTATTTCTTTTTTTAAGCGGTGTAAAGGCTGGGACAGCAAATCACAAGGCAGACAATCTGACTACTATTACTATAAATCAAGATATTATATTGCATATATCATTCCTACTTGAAGTAATTGAAGACTGAATCAGAAGTAAAAAATCATAAAGGAAAACAAATGAGCAAGAAATTAATATTGTGCAGAGAAGTAGGGAGGAGGAAAAGCTGCTAGTCTAAAAAAAATCAATTCTAAACTTTTAAGAATTATAATAAGAATTTTTGTCCATTGTGTAGTCAGGCAGTAGTAATAAGGGATGCATTTATTGTTACAGTTCAATTTAACACCCTGCTCCTGACACACCAGTAAAATCTGTGGAAACTATTCATGCAGATCGAAAGCACAAGTGGCTATAAATAATTTCAGTGAATACTCCTTATTTAGGTAAGATTTTTAAAGACTCCTGAAGGTAGACACTATGTAGCATGTAGCCAAATAAACTAATATGTCAACTAATACATCAAAGTGGTTTGCCCCGCATAGCATACCCATAGTCTGTGGCTAAATGAAAGAATGTACCTTAAATCAGAATGTGGAAATCAAAAGGTAATAAAATTTCTGTGAGAAAATAGGGACAAAATACTGCTAAAGGTTAAAAACATTTTAAAGTTCCTGTATCAAAGGCTAGTACTCATTAGATTCTCTCCATCTGTGTCAAATCAAAGCTGAAGCAAAAATAAAAGGTAAAATGTCTTTTTTTTTTTTTTAAATACCACCTGTGTGGTATTTAAATACACAATCAGGTGGTCAACACGGCTTTTCAGCAGGTGCTTACGGCTTCCAAAGTATCTGAGGTTTAGAACACCTATTACAGGCAACTGACCGTGGGTGATACTTACCAAAGCCTACAGCACTGAGACATTGTTCACATTCTTACAGCAAATTTCTGACAAAAAGATAAAGCTGTGCTGTAAAGTTTTGTATGCTTTTGAATTTTAACAGAGATTTTGTCATGTTATCTCATTTTTCCCTTTAGTCCTTATCAAACTAAGGTTGTATCTCTTTGAATACAATGAGCATTAATGTGTATATATGTGTGTATATATAAGTAGCTTTATAATTACTTGTTTTGTGTGGATCTGAGTCAAAACAAGATCAAGCAACACTGCCTAGCTATGTGGTTAATGCTGTATTTGAGTAGCATCTTTCCTGTCTTTAAAGAAGTATTGTACTGAAAAAGGAAAAATAGACTGCGATTTTCAAGATCTTTCTGTTGATTCGTTTTGTCATATTTCTTGTCTCGTGTACAGTGAATAGTCAGATCCAATAAGGTGTAGAGGGGAAACCTGGACTTCACATAACAGTCAGATCTATGGCCTTCAGGACTGGCGTTTGTTTATTATACAAGAATATAGGGCAGGCACTGAAATAAAATATTTATGTGAAACATAAATTTTTATCCTAATTTTATTTTCTGAGGTTAGTAATAACACAAGTGTTTTAGTGGAGGAAGGATATTTTATTGTAGTATCATCATCACCCCAGAGCCCACGATTCATAACCTACAGGTAAACTTCTGTATCCGCAGAAACACTTGGTAGTTAATGAGATTCAATAGATGCTGGAGTCCCCCCTCTGGGTATTTATGACCACTGAATGCAGGACTTACCTCAGCCCGAGCCAGAGTCCTGGGGCAGTTGTTGAGGTTCTGCAGCCACCAGTTGTGTGTTCCATTTGGCTTCATGGCATCATTCCTGTATGGATTTTCTTCTGATGGAAAACTCCTTTCGTCATATTTCTGCCATCTTGTTTATTTAAATATGGGTCCTATGGGGGGAAAAAAAACCCAACAGATTTTATATGTGAAGTAAAAAGTGACTCCTGAAATTTGGTAAGATTCCTATCTCCAGTTTTGTTCTGTTTTTCCCATGTTATTTAATTTAAGAAGCCACTCCAAGTTCCACTGTTAAGATGTTTCTTATGCTTGACAGGACAGTTAATGTAATTTTATTTGTTGAAAATGGATACAGTAATCCTTTCAGAATTAATTCAGATTTTATGTTACTTAAGGTAAGAAATATTTTAGTAACTTTATCTTACTGATTACTGGAATGCATAACACAGACATCCCAAAATGTGTTGATTTCTGATAATGGTCGTACAACAGCATACCTAGTTCAGCGTTAATTCAGAATGGGCATGACATCACATATCTCTCCTCCCGCATTCGGTAGGTGGAATACTTGTTAAATTAATCAGATGGGAAGAGACAGCAGATTGAATCATTTCAAATACTAGAAGAAAGCTATAAAGTCCAGTGGAAAAAGAAAGACAGATCTCTGAGACCAAGCAGCGACCACAGGACGGAAAAATGGGAAGTGGCATTTGGAGATTAGTAAAGTCAGTAGGACCAATTAATTAGGACAATTAACTGGAAGAAATTTCATTTACCTGAGAACCTAAAAAGAAAAGAAAATCTAATCACATTGTGAGCTTTAGCTCTGCTCCTTCTTCCGATGTTATCATCATCTTGTTGAGAATATTTCACGAAAGAAATGCTGGAATCCCCAAATAAAAAAGCTTTTTACCTTTTCATTATGTCTATTTTCTTCAGGTGTCAGGTAAGGTCTCGAGAATTACAGTGTATTCCAAATACTAGAGAGAGCAGAGAGTGACTTACACAACCAAAGTAACCACTATCTCTTAAAACTTGTTGGGTGTTAGCAAGGGTTTGGGGGGTGACAGCTTTTCACCCTGCCCCATGACCTCTTGTACAACCGCTAACCTAGCTCAGGCGTAGGTGGGTGCTAGAGAAAGGCTTCATTTGGCTCCTTAACCACACAGCAAAATTTGGAGTAGAAAATGCAGGCGCTGACAACACGCTACACCTTCACGGGAATACTGGCTAAATGTGAGCAATACATTCTCCTTTCTCATGCAAACAAGTTTTTGAAACAACGTTTAATCTGTTCTTCAGTGAGTTACATTTCCTGATGTTTATTGTCATGAACAAAAGCTAAAGCGTTACAAGTACAGGGGTACTATGAAAAATTAAAATCATCTATCTGGGTGTTTTCGATCTGCTGAATGTTCTAATTTGTGCGCTGTGACTCTGCATGTTCAGTGCTGTATTATTTTTTTATGCTTCACACTCTGTACTTGTAAATTCATACATAAAGATGAATCTGCAGCAGTTTGTCAGATGAAATTACCCACCAACAAAAGCAACAACAGGATATTCAACACAGCATAAACAAGCATGCAGAACCACACGTTTCATCTAAAATACCCATTACCGAACACAGTTGCCCACTTAAGCTCGAGGAGGGGAATTCCTTTCCTCCGCTACTCCAGCTGACTCTCAGATCTGCCTCTGAAAAGCCTTTTTCTGCCATCGCAGAAACAAACTCGGCTTGAGCTGACATAAAGTAGAGCTGAGATGGCAATTTTACTTCATATGCAGAAAAAAGAGCTATTTCAAAAGCCCACCTTTGTCAAATACTTTCTGAATGTGAGCAGCCTTCCTTTTCCTTCAGCAACCCAAGGGTTTATCTCCTTGAATTATTTTGATGCTTCTCCTCCCTGGCTGTTCCAGAGCTACTGCTCAGCTCAGCCTTCTGCTGACTGCTGCAAGTAAAGGGTCATCTGACAAGTCATCAACCTGTACCCCACCGGGCTGATGGGAGACCTGAGCAACGTTCAGACTGCTTATTTTAAATGTGCTTATTTTAACAGGTAGTAAAGTACATTCTGTAATGTCCACTGGGCAGGGGATCGTGGCATGGACTGGGGCAAAGGGGAAGAGGAGAAGGATGTGATTCCGAACTCACCTGCCCTGCAAGGCTATGAGATGGGGTGAAAGTTAGTTTGTCTCGGGCAAACTGCTGACTGTTTCACTTTAATAAACAAATGCATAAATGAGGCAAATTCTGCTTTCTTACAAGTTTTATTATGAAAGGTTCACACATCTTTGTGTGAAATAAAAGTATGACGCTAATCAACACCTCCTAGTCATTAGCATACGACATTCTATATATAACTTCTTTCCCTTCATGTAGCGAGATCGTAACAGCTCTTTTCCCTTTCATTCAAACAAATCCTATCGCTAATATATTTTCTGTTTGGAAAATGGAATAAAAAAATCAGATGGATTTGTTGATGATCCAATATTGTCCAGTTAATCAGTCCAAATGATAGGGAAATAGGTACAGAATGACAGGAAAAGCAAAATTAAGCACAATGGGGTGAGTGGGCAAGGGCTGTATGTTACGTTTCACCTCTGAAATGCTATCTTTCTCAGTGTATGCATCCAACATAATTGGGACAGTATCTTTCTATACAGGGAAGATATAACTATACAGTGATAATTAGGAAGACCATGATCTAGGCCCTCAAATTGGAGTGAATCAATAGCATGTAATTACAGAGGTTGAACATATATTCACATACGTGTGAGAAATCTACAAGAGAGAAAACTCACAAAATGGTAATATGGTAATGAGAGGGTTTTTTCAGTTGTACCTCGTTTTCTTTGTATTACACAGCTTTGTTTTATTTATTGTATTGGGATTTCCCTTTTTCACTGTGTTTTTCATAGCTATCTCATGCTTGTCACATTTTTAAGTTCTCATTTGCTTAGAATTCATTTGTTCTATTAAACTTTGTTTAGAAAAGAAAGCGGTCAAAAGACAGACCATTTGGAAAGTGATTAACTGTTTCTTCATTAATTGTGCAAGAAGTGGAGTGACACCTTGCAGTCAGACATTTTTGAGTCAGGACCCAATTAGCTGCCCCATAAGGCTGAAGATGCAGTTGCATGCCAATGCAGGTAGCCCCACCCCGATACCCGGGCACTTGCGCTCATAGTTATGCTGTTGTTTTCTTTGATATTTGACATATGACCCCACTTACAAGATGAGAGCATTACATTTGAAAATAACGTGGTGTATCTGTTTGGGGTTTTGGACTACAGGGTGGTGTGGTTTGGCTTTTTATTGCTGTTGTTCAGCTGAGTTACTTGTTCAGAGAAACAAGGATCACCTGTTGGAAGCGTAAACAGGCTCTCACGTGCATGCAAGAAACATAACGAGAAGCCAACCCTCTAAGTCTGAGCACCAAAACCTGTGCCTATAAAACGTGTGTGCAAAACACAGGCTTGTGCTGATGGCAGAAACCAGAATACACAACTCTGCTGACTAGTGAGTTAATTCTAAAACGCTTCTCCAGTGACTGGAGCCACGTTGCAATTTTCACTCGTCTAAACTGATCTTGTTTCACTTCAGCTGGAAGGAACTGTTTAGAAACAACAAGATGGCCCATAAACATGGGGAAAAGAGGGAAGAGTGAATGTTACATGCCTTTGAGTGCATTTTAAAGGGTACCATGTAGAATTTATGCACTGAAAATAGGATGTTAACTAGCCAAGCAGAAAGAGCATGATGTCTGATCATATCAGAGTTTCATTTTTCTTTACCAAAGTGCTTGTAGACTATCTGTCTGATCATCACCTGAGACCAGCTAATGCAAAAATTATTCTTTCACGTTTCCTAACTGCTTCTAGGCTCTTCTAGGCTACTTCTAGTGTTGAATAACAGAGATAAATTCAGTCTACTAAACTATTTCTCAGTAGAGAATTTAAAAGTTGCTGGTGGCTGATAAATACTAGGGCATTTTTTAAACAGATAGCATATAAATCCCTTTTTCTTCTCTATTAATATGTCAAGAACAAAATGATCTTTTGTCCGATTGTAGTGATGAGTCAACAGAAGAAGCTATAAATACAGAGAAAAGCCTGTTGGGATAACGCTGCTTGCACTTTGGTTTTCATTCCCTTTGGCTTGCTCTTCCTGAATATTCTTATGACAGTGCGTAGGAAAATATTTTATTGGCTAGTAAATGAAATCCTAGATGCAACTCTCCTCCTAAACCACTAGCCCTCCAGAAAGAGAAGATAAAGAAATGGGCTATGTTGCCTCAGTAAAAGGTTTCTTAGCTCTTAGTAAAGTTAAACCCTTTGGAAGTTGCATGGTTTAATCTCAGTTACCAAGCCACCCTGTGCTGCAGCCTGTGGCTCTGCCGGGCTGGGGGGACACTCCGTAGTAGTTTTTGCATGGCAATGCCCATGCAAGAAAATGATGGAGAAAACAAAGGATGTGGAGAAGGATCTGGTCAGCCTGGAAGAGGACTGACACAGCCTTTCTTTTTGCTGATGCCTGAGGGTAGAGTCTTCTGAACCATGTTTCTGGCAGAAGATTCCACAGGTCTGAAGATCAGACTTTCCCCATTTAGGTAGAATACTATTTACTCTTTAATTAAGACCCAAGAATGTCATTTTTCAGAAGTACTAGGGACATACAATTCAGTGTCTGGAAAAAATATGTTAAAGCTTTCTGCTCCTAATCTATAAAAATGTGTAACTGTCACAAATAAATTGTTTCAAGGACATGGAAACACGCTGAGCAAATAGATCAAATTTTGGATCAGATTAGGAGCTATTTCAGTGCAAGGAAACTATATATTTGAAACTCCTTGAGTTTAAATTCCTTGATCCCCAAATCCTATTGATTTTCTCCCTTTCTGTGCTGTGGTCCTTCTGCTGCTTGCATGATTTTATGGTATTTAAATTCTCCCTGGAGAAGATCACAGGCTCATTCTGCTGCAGACTGTACAAACATATTGAAAAAGCCGTTCTCCAGAAGACTGTAAAGGCTTACAATCAACATATATAGATATGTTGATATAACAAAACTCAGTACATGAAACATTTACAAAGAGAAGTGACCTGGTCAAGGTCGTCAGAAAGATCAGTGGCAGAACCAGCAGTATCGTCCCAGAGTCTGGACTGGGAATTGAGGGCTATAGTCACTACTCTGTAGTTGCTAGATCTCTTTACACACAATATGACTTATAGTCACAAATGAAAATGTATCAAAATCATTTCCACTCAATTGTATTCTCCTCTCTAAATCAGGAACTAGAAGCTATTGCCATGCACTCAACAGCATCGGTATTAATTGGTCCCATTTCATATTCTTTTTCTCTGACCAATGCAGCTTGACAGTCTCTAATGGGATTTTCAGATGCACACCATGGATTCTTAAGTGATCACTTTTTCTCCCCAAACATATGAGTTCTCTCTTATTCAGACCTACTTCCACACCCTTCTGGTACCTAATTTCCAAGCACACAATGAAATGCAAATTCTTATAAATCTATTTCTTTTTCCCTGACAGTAATTGGAGAATCATCTAAATATACATGTTAATCTAACTAATGTTTTTCTCTAAAAGCAATGCTATTTCATTCACTCTTTTAAAACTTATTTTATCAACTAAGCATTTTGTATTTATTGATATTAGTAAAATTTTACAAATTTAAAGAAAAATTGAAGATTCTCTTCACATCAGAGGTCATATTTAGTCCCTGTAGCTTGAGCATATTATAGATAGATGAGACTAATTATCAGGGATCCAGCAAGGACAAAGAACGTAGCTTGCTTGGTGAAAAGAGAATGTTGAAGCAGTTTACTGAATACCCTTATCCTTTGGGCTACCACTGTATTTCTAGGATTACATATGTCCGTCCTTGATGGACATTCTCCATTGAGTGGAGACTGCCGTTACTCCGAAGTATAGATGTGTTCTAAAAATACAGATTAAAAACCTGCTATGAGTGCCAATTGCAGTTCTAAATGATGTAGAAAATAATACAGACTAATCAATATTCTCAGGGAGTTTTTTTATATTCATAAAAGTCCCAATTGTTGTAATGCATGGAACAAGCAGTACCTTCTACTGAGTCAAATATCCTTTCATGACTGACAAAGGAGCCATGGGGTAGGCTTTTATTTTTTTATTGTTGACAGTACTACAAGATGTTTCCAACTAAATCTATGTTCATATGAAATGTTTGTGCAGTAATCCATGGTCTGCTACATTATCTTTTAAAATCTGGGTCACATTATTATTTTGGAAAGAGCTGAATGACGTGATCATCATCACAAAGCCTGCCTGCTTAACTCTTCTCTGTGTTTATGTACCATCTTCTGTCTCATTTTTGGCCTATCCTAAAGCCAAATTTGGCTGTGAGAGTGGCTAGGTATAAGACCACACAGGGTTTAAAAAGGATTTGGAAGGGATGTTATAAAAATGTTCAGGTATTCTTTTGGAAGTTGGAAAAGCTGTGTCCATTTAACTGGCTCTACATTTTAAACCACTTAATTCCATTTTATCATTACTTATACTCTATGTATTATTTCCTACACACTGAGCCGACCAACAAATCTAAGACGGTGCCCTTACTCAGGTTTGTACCCTACACCTGTAACGATACAAGTTCAGATATCCTCTTGTATTCATTGTCTTCAAAGCTCTTATATCTATCGCATGAAAATACACTGGCAGACTTTGCTGAGGCTCTATCTCAATCTTAATTCTTTTCCCTAGCCTATGGATGTTGTTTCTCCAACCTTTCTGAATAGCTAAGATCATTGTATTGCTGTGGCATTCTGCTTGCCCTTGGCTGCACCTTCTCCATTTCTGTAATATCCTGTTTTATAATAGAGTGACCTGCACTGTGCCGTTTTCTTAATATGGACTCATTAGTCTCTTGGATTGTGCTAAGATAATTTCCTCAAATTTCTATTGAATAATCATATCTATACTTTTCCAACATATTGTTTGCTTTTACCTCTTTTTTTGGCTGATAAACACTACACAAATTAGCTCAGATTTTTTTTTTTTTCCCCAGCAATGCAAACCCCCTTCTTTTCTCAAGCATAGTAGTTTGGTTTAAATCAGCGACATGTGAAGGCCACCGGGATGATTTTAGTGGTCTCTTTCTTTCTCCGGCTAGAAGCCAAACATCCCTCCCCTGTCTCCTGTCCATTCCCAAACTGCCTTTTTCATTTGTCCTTTCTCCCCATTCCCTGGAAGTCCCGCTTACGTGGCAACTCAGGAGCCCACAGTGAGCATTGAAAGCCAAGGATTGCCTTACTTAGAAGTTACATGATATGAACTGTGGTGGGGACAAGAGGTGCAGAAGGGTGTGATATTGGTGGTGGGAGGATTATTTCATAGTGAAGCCCAGGGACAGCCAATGGAGATGAGAATGCTGGGAGAGGGAGAAAGTGCACTGGGGTGGATTTTGCGGCATCTAAATTGTCTCTAGAGAATAAAGCAGGCAAGGACAGGTGATGAAGAATGGGAAGGTCACGTGACACCTGTTGACATCCAGCTGGGCAAAAAAAGCCTCACAAATCTATACCAATTTTCTTAAAGTGTCACCAACAAAACACATTCTCATCGTCACAGTGCTTACATTTGGAACTTTACACTTGCTCATCAAGACAGTTACCAAGTCACCAAACCATTATTCACGTCGTGCTTATACACATGACTACTTAAAATGAGCTAAAACGGAAAACAAACAAAACAACAACAACAACAAAAACCCCCAGCCTCTCACATGGCAGTTTTTTGTAATTGTATTTGTGCTAAAAACACCAAGTCTTTGACGGGCTGTGTCTCTTCTGGCATGTAAACTGTAGCTTTGGGAGAAATCATCTGCGCATGTTTAAATCTATGACCACCCCATGGGAAAATTCTGGCTGAGTAGGAAGAACGTACAATATCAGATGGAGTCAACCTATTATTAAACAGGAAAAGGGGAAGGCAACACAGAGCTATTGCACAAAAGACCAATTGTTAATGCTGGATGTCTAAGAGAACCCATGCTCCTTGTAGTCCAGTATCTACTAACATTATGGTTCTGCTTCAACCATCCCAACACCTAGAAAAGCAGAGAGACTGGACAGCACAATTTCAGCAATTATAAACCTTCAGTAGGCCTAAGAGCTGGACCATCTTTCTGCTCCAGAGACCCTGTTATACTCTGAGTGTTAGGTCTGGAGTTAAATTTGGACCCCTGCTTCAATATTCTTAATTCTGTATTTAAAGACAAAACAACCCACAGTGTTTTTCAGTGCTGATCCATAAGAGGTTTGTGGCGCAAAACTTCTGTTGTATCTTTTTCACTTACTAGTTTCAGCTGCTAATTTTTCATGCTTCATATTTTCATTTTGTTACGTGTTCCTCAAGGTGCATATTAGTCAGCATCAAAATATTATTATGTAACTGACAACAGATAGAATATGGGTAGTGCCAGGCAGATTACTCTGTGAAGCTTTTTGGTAGCAAACACAAGGGAATATTAGCATGAGAGATATTGGATTGGGAATATCAATTTGTAATTACAAATTATATTTAATTAAAAAATTATAACAGATTAGCTATACCATCACTTTCTGTAATTTTCAGAATCACAACAAAAATATATTAGTGCATTATGCTATCTTATCTTCATATGTAGTGATTTGTTTAACAGCACTTTGCATAAATTAATGGAAAGCAGAAGAATCTCTACAAGCACAAGGGAATTTGCAAGGCAAAATGATAGGGAATCACTTCATTTCCAACCCCACTATGCTATCCATAAAGAAAATTATGTCCATGCCGTTACTTCTACTAACATAGGAATCTTGTCACAGAGAGGTTGCAGTATGTGCCTTCAAGCAAGAGAGCTTGTGGATTAAAGATCTAAATTTATATCCATGTTCAGTAACAATAGGTGTTGGAATAAAAAGGAATAAGGAATCCTTAAAAAATAAAAAAGGAATAAAAGGAATCCTACTTTTTACTTTTTTTAAAACCTTTTTTATGTTTAGAACTCAGCTTCACAGGCAATAGGCCATTTGAATAGAATTAGATGAACTTCTGTTATTTTACTACAAAGTAATTTTATTATGACAGAAGAAAGAGTACTTGATACACATTGAGGCTGAGAAATTTCAAACAACAAGGGTAGAGCCTACTAGGAGGGTTATAAAATGTACATCCCATATTTTTCGTACTTGTAAAATTGGAGCTGTTAGCATCCAAATAAATTTCTGGTTTAATGGTTCTTGAGATACTCATCTTCTTCATGCCTTTACTGACTTTTTCCCACTGCTGTGTCATTTTCTGCAGATGCTGGTCCATTTCTAGCCCCTCTGCAGTTTGACTCTATCATCAGAAGAGCATTGTATTAGTTCACGTTTGCTGTACAGGAGACCAGCCAGAGGTGGTCTGGGTGCAGACCTATACACAAACCTATCAATAGGTCCATGGTTTCTGCCATGTGACAATGAGCCATTAAGAGGTTTTTTGATAACAAAGGCTAATTAACCATATGTAGAGCAAGAAATCTGTACTAAGCCACTAGCTTAATATCTGGGATGTTTGCTGCATCTCACTACTGTGGTAGGGCCAAACTTTCTCTCTTATAAAGGTCCTTGGAATTACTTACTTAAAGACTATAACCTCAGTTTTTAAGAAATTAACCTCAATACATTTATTTTTCTAATGGTCTTCTTTGGAAAGAAGACCACCTCATTCATTCCATTCACTTCTCTTCATCTTATGGCTGAACTGACTTAATTTTTCACTGCTATTCATGGAAATAACTTAACCTTAAAAAAAAAGAGAAAAGAAAAACCCTCTGACAGTGCTAGAGTTCATTTATGTCTAAGTTTTATATAGCTATAATCTACCTTGTACAGAACAAGACCCTGGAAGGCCTTCAGAGGTTAAATATCTGTATTTAGATCTTTATCTTCCTATTACTCAATATCTCTAGCCATTGCACTGTGAGCACTGGTTATGATTTGCCCTCATGTAAGACCCTTGGCACCTTATTCATTTTCACCTAATGTGGTTTTCCTCATTGTTCTGACTACACATTTTCCACTTCTTATTATACCTCAGACATCTATCCAGACAGAGTGAATTTGACAATTCACATCTAAGATTTTATCTTGAATTTTTTTTCTGGAGAAATATCAGATTGAGTTGGACTTTGTTACCTGATAATGATGTGCAATGAATCAGCTAAGTAAAAAGTACCTTACCTCGTCTTTTCTGACTGTCCAGGGTGGCCTCAAGGCTGTGAAGGAAGACTGTGGAACAACATGAGCCCAGGAAGAAACCTCTGGATGAGAGGAAGGCACCAGCCACTAAGGGAACTTGAAGGCGTATGTTGAAGCTGGGTATTGGAAGCAGATGCGTAATAAACAGACATCAAATGACTGCAGAGGAGAGAAAAGTGGTCTAGGGTCAACAGAAACCACAGTTTGTTTTATTTGTAGTTATGGTCGGGGAGAGATTACAAAAACCTCTTTGGGATAGCCAGCCAATATATACTGCTTCTTCATATGGTGGCAGATATATTAATATGCTCAGCAGAGGGAAACTGGCCTGAGTTTAGTAGACTACTTGTGTACTAACAAGTTGATGTGAGCTGAGAACACCTGCAAAAAGTTTCACTTTCAATAAGGCAATGTACTGGCCAGGAAACTATAGGCACTTGAGGTTCATTAGCTCCTCATTGAACTGATCCCGGTAGCTGTGGTCAGGTATGAAAGAAAGGCAGTGCCTCAAAGGGATTTCTACATGGCAAATAAAAGACAATGAACTCTTGGTGTTCCCTCACAAATCCCACCCCTGTCTTTCCTTACCTTCACTGTTCTCAGACTTGTTAACTTTAAGAGCATCACTTGCTCAGGGCTTCCTCTGGATATATGTATCTGAGCCACATCAAGGTTTTCTTGTATGTGTCTCTTCGTAAGAATCTTGATAATCTCCTTCCCCTCTCATCACAAAGATAATACTCCTCTTCTTGACACCAGTTTGAGTAGTAGTCTGACATCAATTCAAAATGCCATCGGTAGCATCTATCTTCTGGTGCATGTGTTAAATATTCCTAGTACAAACAGGACTTCTCTTGACTTGGATCTTCTAAGCTGTACTCTACAACAAACAACATAAATAAAACAGATTTCAATAGAAATAAAAGACTGACCCAAACAAAACGTAGACTATTTCTGGTAAAAAAAGGCAGATATTTTTAAAACACAAGGAAAAACATCTTGTCTTTACTATTTCTTTCAGTAGATTGTACATTGAATGTAAAAGGACAGTACATAATAATTGTAACACTATTGGTTCAGTGTGAAATGTTAATTACTTGCACTAATTGCAAATTTTTATTTCACACTTTGCAGGTGTATAGAAAGTGGATTTCTCTGTGAATGAGAGTTACTCATTTTGGAGACGTTATGTTACTTTTATCAAACCTTTTAATACAAAGTAAAAATGTTTTCTCCTAGAAAATACCACAGCTGAGGCCTGAAATACTCTATTGGGTAAAGACCTCCTACTGAAAGGGGGAGGAAGAGGAAACAGTAAGTGTATTGTTTAAAGACAACCCTGTTTTCTTTTTTTTTCTTAACATATATTTTCCGAAGAATAAATGCCATTCATGAAGGTTATAGTTTCATTATGGGAACATTGTTTATGGAGTCATTATAGGTTCATATGTAAGAATTCCATGTGTCCATAAGCTGTTCGTATGCAACAACCCATGAAAAAATGCATGAACTTATCTTAGTGCTGCTATCAACAGGTGGTGTCAACACCAGCAAACCTCTCCCTGTTAATGACACTGGTTTTAGGCATACATTATTAGCATGCAGATGGACAGATACTGTCAACAGTTTCTTTTAGCTAAAAAAAAAAAAAAGAAAAATTACTACGGAGAATTGAAGCTGTGAAGTTGCCAAACTACACATTAATGTCATCAAGAATCAATGCATTGGAGGAAGGGGAATGTAGGTTTCCATCACAACTGCTTTTTAAAGTAGCCCTGATCCTGCTAAACAAGCACCTAACTTGTTTCATTGAAAACTGTACTTACTTACATCAACGAGTATATAAAGGTCTGAGGGGTGACATTCAGAGCTCATTGAAATCAATGGATAAACTGCATTTGATGCTAACAGAGCAAGAATTCTGCTTGATCTTTTCTTCTCCATTCTGCAAAAGCCTGCATGAACTCTTACTCTGCTGCGGTCCCATTGGATTCACTGGGACACTCTGAACAATCCCATTCTTCCCACAGCATTTTATATAACAAAAAGTTACTTGGCAGTCTTCAGTTATCAGGAAATGCTTTGAGGGAATCTCTGAGAAATAAAGAAGGTCCACATGCACATACTGAGTAAAGGTCTGAGCGTTATTTTTATCTTAGAGTTGATGTGTCTTAACCAGTTGAAAGACAGACACAAGAGCGGCACGTTGCACAGCCCTTCCACTTTCTGCCCACCTGGCTGATTTGCAGCCATCCTCCTGACTGCCACTTTCTTGGCTATTGAGACACCAAGGGTGCTCCAGCAAAGGAGAAATTACATTTCAGATCTCCTCCCCCCGCCACACCAGTAGCTGTACTTTCAGGATCATGAGTCTGGTCTTTGCCATGGCTGTAGGTCAGATTTGAAATTGCAGTGTGGGTACAACCAGGCTAGGCCAAAGTAACATCGCAGGTCTTGAAGGCATCTGGTCTTACTCAGTCTAGCGAATATAAAAATTAATCCACTATGATCAAATATTTTTGCTTATTTTATATCACTTTAAAATAAGCACGTTGATGGAGATCCAGAAAACTAATTCATTTGTGCTATTTTAAATGCTTGTCATTTCCAACAACCAGCAACAGTAGTTCAGAATTTAAAAATTAAGCTTGGTGGTTTTCTGATTAAAATACTATAGCAGAATAATAAAATAGAAAATAGATCAGCAGAATGGTGGTCACGCTTTGAAGTTTCAAAACAACAGAAGTAAATTAAACCTAATCCTACTCCAAGCACTTGTTAGTGAAAAGTGCAAAATAGAAAGACAAAGAGAAAAAAAGCTTTTTACAGAAAGAAAATGCTTAGTGGCCAGCTAAGAGGAAAAGCTCGTCAATGGGAGAAAGAGACGTTTCAGGATCCTGGGGAATGCCCTTCAGACAGAGGCCCATTCGATTGAGCAGAAAAAAGTATTGTTGAGAAGGCTGCCCTCTGAGAAGACTGCTGTGGGCACTTCCAAAGACCAGTTCTGGTTCTGGAAGGATGAGAAAGACCCTTTGTAAGTAGCATAACATGTGAAAGCATACAAACATAGCCTAGAGCAGGAAATTAGCTGTTACCCTTGAAGATTTTTGAGGAAAAGCTTTCATTTTCATAGCCAAATGTTTGAAGAGGTGTGCAGATTCTGGTTTACATTTTTAATAAATACTTTGAGTAATATTTTCTTTCTTAACAGTGGCACTTCTTTCTGTGTGGACGTCCTTTTTAACTTGAGAAACTCAGTAATGTTTTGTTATGAGTCATATGAGGAAAGGCTGAGAGAACTGGGTTTGTTCAGCCTTGAGAAAAGAATACGATTTCCAGTAAAGGGTGGCTACAAAGAAAATGAAGACTCTCTCCTTACAAGTAGTTACATAGAAAAGATGAGAGGCCATGGATACAAGTTACTCCTGGGGATATTCTAGTTGGACTCAAGAGGAAAAATTTTACAATGGGAACAACCAGCCATTGGAATAAGCTCCCCAGGGAAGTTGTGGATTCCCCAACACTGGACATTTTTAAGATTCGGCTGGGCAGGGTGTTGGCCAACTTGTCTATACAGACCATGCTTTTGCCAAGAAAGGCTGGACCAGATGATCCTTGAGGTCCCTTCCAACCTGGTATTCCATCTGGTACTTTTTTTTTTTTTTTTTCAAGAAGCAGCTTTGTTGTTGTTGGAGTTCCCCAGAAAAACTAAATTTGTATCCATTTTTTGTCATTATAAGTCAAGTGTAAAACACAAAATGTTAGAGGAAAGCATGGCAAATTGGATTTTATCTGGCTGACCAATGCCAGTATTTTCAGATATTTGAGCCCATTTGGAAAAATGAGTAGAATTTCAAAGCCCAGCAGGCTTTTACTCAATACTTGCAAATGAGGATTTAGGGAAATTTCTATACAGATGGGTACACACAGACCTGAGCTTCTCTTCCCATTCTCCAAGCTGTATGGATGGGAGCCAGCTGCGGGCTAGCAGCCATATAGCTGGGTATGCTCTATTTGATGTAACATGCCCTGTCTTCCAGCATATGGAGCTGTTCTCAACCACCCCCAACCAGCAGGGGCATATTTCCTTGCCCAGAGTGCCTTGCTGGCTCAGCTGCAGAGTTTCTAGACTAGAATACTTTTGCCTCTGAGGCTGCTCTCTCTTAACAAACTGCCAAACTACATGTAAAATATTTTGGAGGGGCCTGTCTTTACTATTTGAGTCTGCTTATCCCTACCCTCGAGCACCCATCACAATGCTACGGTAACTGGTGTTCCGTAGTACGATTTGCTATGAATACGGCTTTGGCACCATGTTTGCTTGTCCAAAACATTTGCATATCTTCAGATGTCAAAGTCTGAAGTGACACGGCAGAGAAAGCAAAGCGTGTAGAGCCCACAGCGCTCTTCCGCTGAAACGAGACAACAAGCTGCTTGGGCAGACACGGCACACGATTCCGCCTCGCAGATTGATCATGACTCTAAAGCGGTTTGTGCCTTCTCCAGACCTGCGGCACAGTCAAGCATGTTTGCACATTTCACAGGGCGCTGGAGAACCATTAAGGGATGAGTAGTTACGGGCTGATTCTTCTGGGGCACTTTCTGTTAACAGCTTCTAGTTTCAAACTATGGGGA